>JXSR01S047480.1:73889-94819 GCA_000969725.1 Ophiothrix spiculata
TTTAGTTCCTTAACTTCTTGATTTCAAACTATTCAAAGTAAACCACCCTCCCTGTAGACCAAAAGAGAATATACAAACATTACTCCCTTTCAATGTTAATGCATAAATCTTTTTACCAACAAAATCATTTTCTAGAATATAATGCAGTAGACAACTACCAATTTAATTCAATTACTACCAATTTGATTACCCAAAGTACTTTAGATATTCTCATTTGCTGATGATTACACATCATAATACGGATGCATGGAGCTCAAGATTATTCCTCTGAGCAATGCATATTTTTCCTCTTTCCAAGACATGTTTTCGTCCTTAATATGAAAATATTTATACAGGAAATAACATAATTTTAAAGAGAATTTAGGGAGTGATAAATATTTATACCACTGGAATGAGGAAACCTTATGTAAATGGTAACTTATTTCTCCATGTTTTTCTTTTTGACAAAAAGTGGTGATAATGACACATTTTTGATACAGAACGGGTGATATGAACATTTTCTATGTTAATTTAACCCTTTGGATGCAATAGAACACCTCAGTGTTTAAATGAACAGAGAGAATGTATTTGATTTTCAAAAATATATTACAAATATAAGGAGTTTAATAATTTCAAAGTTCTTGCTATGAGTGAGTAGTAAAACATCCCAGTTGTATTGTCTGAAAGTGTAAAGGCAATTTAACAAACACTGTTTCCAGGAGCTATGGTCATTTATAGTAACAGTTTTTAACAAATAAAACACACACTAACATTTGTCTACTGATGCTATTTTCTGTCACATGGTGACCAAAAAGGGTGGTTAAAGCTACCTTATAACTTCAATACTGATAACAATTTATTTAGTATCATACGGTAGCCAAGGGTCTCTCCTATTGGTTCATAGCAAAACAATCACAATCAATTGAGGTGTTACGTATTTATGACGTCATAAAGTATGACTAATCTGAAAATTGTAATTTTCTAGAAAAAATGTGAAAAATAAAATTTTGCTATAAAAATTTCCAAATATCAGTATTTCATGGATGTTTTTGCTAACACTTTTAACATTTCGTGTAAGTTTTAGAACCAGAGCATTTTGATATTTTTCAAATGGCAAATTAAAAATATGCATAGTGAAAACAATAAAACCCACCCCACATAAAAACTTTTATGGCTTATCTTCCCCTAGCTGTGGGAGTACCCTCCAAATAATTTAATCAGAATGACTGCAATGAATTAATTTATAGTTGCTAAAATGCCCAATCAAATGTTCAAACCAACAGCTTTCAGGATCTAGGATTTTGATTTCATTAAATTCAAACTCATATCTACTGGCTCTGTGATGTACATAGACGGCCAATTCTGCTGGTCCTAAATTGGAGCGAGAATGTTGTTGAGGTCTTTTCCATAGAGGTTGTGAGGTTTCACCAATATACAATTTTTTCCGCACACTAAATTCCATATATAGTTCATTTCAGAGTTGTTTTTCTTCGTTCGCGGGGTTTTTCTTTCCGACGCTTGTTGTTAAGGCCTTCTGCGTACTGATGCAGTTATTTACGCACGTATTTGCAGAGCGTGATTTGTTGATTTCGCTTGTTTACGCTCACGCTGTTAGCGCGCGCGTTATGAGTGGCGTACTTGACACGATTTGAACATAAAAACAACTTTGAGAGATAGTATACCACACACTTAAACGGCCTTTTGGTTGTCTATTTCTACTAGGGTGAACCAAAGATTGCCGGATAATGTTTGTTGGTTTGAAATGGGTGGCAAAGTTATATTCCTTGGGGAAACAAAACCCCAGTAGTGGAGGCGTTAGAGTCAACCTGTCACATGCCTGGGACAGAACAACTTGATAAAGACACTTCCTCGCAAGATGATGTCATCTCAAACATCTGATGACGTCAATTCCATCTAGAAACAAGGTCTACATCACAACCCAGCTGAAGGGCGATGGTTTTGCTTGCAACATTTTTTTTTCCAAGTAAGTATGTCTGGTTGTCTAGATTTAAATAATATCTGAACTTACAGTATGAGACATTATTTTCTGATGTATATACTGTTCCGTATATAGAATTACACATTATACAGGGTATCACATATGACACGCAGAATAATCTATATCAATATTGGATATCTGATTGATTTAGGTGATTATTTCAATTTTGAATAATCATTTATTTGATACAAAGTATTTGAAACTTTGTCAAATAGTTAGAAAATCAAACTGTCTCTTTTAATAAGCATATTTTACAGCATTCCATTACATCATGAGTAAGCATACAAAATTATGCTAAGCTACAATCTAAGTAACAAAATTTACTGCTGATCACATGAAACTGATACAATTGCAGTATCTTTTTGTAAGCTCTTATTTATCCAATTAATCTTAACCGTCTTGTTTCAAAGGTTGAATAAATTTGTTTTAGCGCTACTAGATATAATCAGTCATGTTTAGAAGTACCAAGGAGCTTCGAGCACATAAACAAAATTGTGTAGACTGATAAGCTTTTTAAAAACCAATTTGATGTTTTCAGCTTGACATATTTTTCATAATATTTTAGTTGTTACATTTGGTAACTTCTTAAAATTCAAAAACATATAAAATAACACATAATGTCATTTCAATGTTGAAAAACTAAAAGGTTAGAAACTTCAAAGGCTAAAAGTTTCTTCAGGGCTATGATGATATTCATGCACTTAATTTAAGCTTCAGATTAATATGAACAAAGAATGAAGAAAAAAAACACACCCACAATATCAGCACTCTGATAACAGTTAAAATACATGATATTCTAGCTGTTTAACCAATATTTTGTTGGGTAAAAAATGCATAGTAATGAGCCTGTACATGGCTTGAAGTTTCCTGAAACCAGTTCCAGCAGGTTCTTATAACAGTTATTAACTGAAATTGATCTTTCCTGAAACCTCTTCAGTGATAACCTAAATTGGAAGTTTCCTAAAACCTTTTCAGCCTGTTTGTAATAATAACCCTAACCGGAAGATTCCTGAAATGCCTTCAACCTGTCCTTAATAGTAACATTACATGAAGTTTTCAGAAACCTCTTCAGCCTGTTCTTAATAATAACCTAATTTGAAATTTCCTGAAACCTATTCAGCCTGTTCAAAATAATAACCTAAATTGGAAGTTTTCTGAAACCTTTCAGCCAACCTGTTCTTCACCATAACTGAAGTTGAAGTTTCTTGAAACCTCTTCATCCTGTCCTTAATACCTAATTTGAAATTTCCTGTAACTTTTCAGCCAAGCTGTTCCTAACAATAACTGAAGTTGAAATTTCCTGAAACTTCTTCAGCTTGTGTGTACTTAATGATAAATGAAATTGAAGATTCCTTAAACCTCTTCAGCCTGTTTTCCTGAAACCTCTTCAGCCTGTCTTTAATAATAATAGCATAAATTGAAGTTTCCTGAAACCTTTCAGCCCAGCTGTTCCTAACAATAACTGAAGTGCACATTTCCTGAAACCTTTTCAGCTTGTCTGTTCTTAATGATAAATGAAATTCACGTTTCCTGAAACCTCTTCAACCTATTCTAAATAATAATCAAAATTGAAGTTTCCTGAAACCCCTTCATTCTCATATTAATTATAAATATTGAGGTTTCCAGCAAGGCCCAAAAGTATTTGGGTCAGTAGGTTGATATTTTTTTTCTTTTTTTGAAATAATAAATTGTCAGTCATACATATTAACCATATATCTCAACACACTTGTATCTAATATGCCCATATGACAAATTGTTTATGCACAAATCACTTCATTTTCATCTGTTTGGGGCTTTGGAAACGTCAACCTCAGCTATACAAATTCTCTCAGACACACCCAAATTCACAAACAACCTCTTAAATGTCTGTTCAAGGTCCACTGTGGACACCTTGTTTCAAAGCATTGAAGATCCTTTAACAGTTGTGAACAAAACAGCATACCCATAAGCCGTCATGTTGCTTTTGAATTCTACCAACACGTTCATGCCTAAATTTTTATTGCGCAACACAAGTAAACGCCAAATACGAAATATTTTATCATATTTTTATTCAAAACATATACAAGATTTTAAAATATTTAATTTTGTACAATTAAATTAAATTGAATACATTTTCAATGTATTATTAATATTTTGCATTTTACCTGGTTGTCTTTACCCTAAATGTGCATGAATCACCCATTGAAACCTAGTTTCTGTCAAACACATTCAGGCACAATCTCTCAAACATGGAGTGCAGATAGGCAAATTTGCTACTATATACGGGGTATATATCAAGTTTCCAGCTTTTTTTTCCAACGGTTTTGAAACAACATCTTACAGACGCCCATGAACTTCAAAAATAGTAAATTGCAAATTTTGATTCTAAAAAAAACAGCAACCAGGATTTTCTAATTTTTTGGGTCGGTTGGGAAAGGACAATCAAACATTTTTTTTATATTTTTGACTAATCATTCAGCCTGCCCTTAATAGTAACCTAAATGGCAGTTCCCTGAAACGCCTTTAGTGTCATCTTAAGGATCACAACCTAATGTGCAGTTTCCTGAAACCCCTTCAACCTCATATCAATTATTTAAATTGGAGTTTCCAAACCCCTTTAGCAAGCATGTCTTTAGTAATAGCATTAAATTGAAGTTTTCTGAAACCCCTATAGCCTGTTCTTAGTTAGAGCATGAACGTAAGATTTCGAAACCCTAGAGCCTGTTCTTATTAAGAACATAAACTAAAGTTTCATGAAACCCTTCAGCCTGTCCTTAGTACTATATAATAGCATAAATTGGACTTTCCTGAAACTCCTTCAGCCTGTCCTTAATTAAACACATATTGAAGTTTAATGAAACCCAGCTTCAGCCTGACCTTAATAGGAGCAAAAAGTGAAATTCCCTGAACCTCAGTCTGTCCTTAATCATAGCATAAATTTATGTTTTCTGAAACCTCTTTGCCTTTCCTTAATAATGTTCAGCATAAATTGAAGTTTCCTAAAACCCCTTCACCTTATCTTTAATATTTACATAAATTGAAGTTTCCTGAAACCCTTTAGCCTTTCCTCAATAATCACTTGTCATGTTTATCGAGTTCTGTCTACTGATGTTACTACAAGCGAATCACATTCATGCATAATTAAAGATAATATTCCACATTCTATAATAATTAAGTAAAGCATGGTACAGATTACGTATAAGAGCTTGTGATTGACTTGATACAAATCATGTTAGCTGAGATGTTTCCAGATTTACAGCAATATTGATGCTGATTATCTGATGAAAACAATACAAAACAAAAAACGGCTTCATATAATCTGTTATTTGATACCACAAGAAAGATCATATTTTTCTTATACCCACTGTGAAATAGAATTTACTAATCACCCTTTTATTGTGTGCAGTAATGAGCTGATGTAAATAATTTGAAACCCAAACTTGAGATCTGGTCTACCTGCAGTGCAAGTGACCCAAAAATTGTCATGTTAAATACTAGGGCAAACTACACAAGAGCTTGGAATGTAGATTCCTGGGATGTACATCCATGCACATTCAACTCAATACGTTTGCGCGCCTCACACACTGCATGTGCGTGTACGTTGACATGGGATTTGGAGTACGCGTAGGTATAACGCATAGGCGCAAAATCATACACGCAGTTGAATACGCAGCGTGAATCCCCATCTGGTTGACGCATCATCGTGTAGACACAATCTCTACTCCAGGAATGTACATCGATGTACATGGATGTACATTCCAATCTCTCGTGTAGTTTGCCCCACTGTTGAATTTAAAAAACAAAACTGCATTCCTATCCTTGTCAACTTAATACAAATTAAAATTGCATCCAAGCACATCAAGAAATCCTCTCAGACTAAATGTCAATTTTTTTTTCTATTGATATAAAGCCTGATATTTATGAACCACACAAAGAGTTGATGAATTACACCCAAGAATCCATCACTCAAACATTAGGGCTCTGTCACATCATGGAAATAATATAAATTATTTCCATGGTCACACATTAATGTATAGAGCAAAACATACAAATACCGTACTTAATCCCATTATTGTTTTGTTTTATATATTGTTGTTTGTCATGTGTTCACTAAAAGAACATTAAAATAAGCAAATTTGAAAAATTCTGATATGCAAATGAACACAATATCTACTTGCATTTTGAGATAACCAAACATCCTTTATACACAAATTAAAGGTCTATATAGGGTTAAATATATTTTTCTTATGCAAATCTGACATCTGATTGGTATACAAATAGCAGCTGCAACTCATATTATTGCGCAATAGCTCGTACGTTAAACGGCTGTGATTTCGTGTAAATTAAGTATTTGCTTCATTGAAAAAAAAAATACTTTCTCAAAAATTATACAATTTGACCCAAGTTTGATACCATATCCTTGTAGGAGTACATATTGGCTATAATCGATGAGTTTTTCATGAGTGTCGCTCTTTTCTGTTTTTTCTCGTGGATTCTCGAAATGCTAAATTTGGAGTAAATTTTTGATAACGCAAATTGAAAAAAAAAACAAGATAATAGCAAATTAACACCAAATATATGTGGAAACTTACCCTGTGCATAATTGATGAGACTTTCAAAGCTATAGTTCTTTTTGTTTTCTTGTTCTCACAATTTTATTAAACGACGATTATTTTTTCACGCAACGGAAAATGTAAGGGGTAGGTAGGGGAAACATTTTTGTAGTTTCTTGGACTTTAAGTGAACCAAGTTTGGTATCAACTTAAAGCTTATTAAATCCTGCATAAACTGACATATAAATCATTACTGTAGACCCTTGATATCTAGAGATATGATTGTGCAAAGAAATTTTTTAAACCCAAACTGCTAAATTTTGCACGTCAATTGTCACGAGACATGTCAAACTTGAATGATTCTGGAACACAAAATCTGAAATAAATTACAAATGATTGAATCCATTAGTTGCTATCCTTAACTGATATATTAACATCATAAAGGGTCATACTTATGTATAATGTAGACTCTGTAAGTGTACAAAGTTTGCAGGTTAACATTTTTGTCACCAAAAAAGTGTTTTTTTTGGGGAAAATCGACCAAAAATCCAAATTTTACATCAAAACGGTGTATGATACCGGATTTTTGATTAAAAAATCATAATCTTCGCTCACTTTTACCTTAGAAATGACATCTTAGACCTTCAACATGGTTTATTTCACCAAGATATTATTTTTTTCACACTTTGGCAGTGAAACCTAAGTCAAATCTGAAACCATGTCATATATGCTTCCATAGCAAGGGAGATAGGTATGGCAAACCATATGGGAAATGATGTAGCACCATAAGGTACTATTTACAAAATGTTGATTGAGTTGTGTAGGCAACTTAACATAAGGATACCAGATTGGAAGAAAGCCATGATTTTAAAAAGTTCCATTTCAATTCAAAAGTTCAATTCTCACTATAGCAATTGATATATAAAAATTCAAACTCAATTTTAACCATTCAATATGAGAAAATGTTTGTAGAATAAACTATTACTGAGTTATCATATTTAATCATCAAGGTTTTCATCAGCTATCATCTTTGCTAGAATAATATTTGGCAGAAGATTTTCTGTTGTAAAATTTGATCACCTTGATCAATATCAACAAGTAATTAGGTGTCATTTTAAACCTTAGAAAATGCTGTAACAGATGAAATTGTAAAATCAAAATTAATATTATCTGCAAAGTCCAGCCTTTCCGGGAGAGCTATCACATATTATCCATACTACATCACTATGTGTGTATCACCCCCATCAGCTATATCTTTAATGAGTCTCACAAGGTAGACATCTAAATGACATTGACAAAACTAACACATTACCCTGGAGATTTATTTCTGACATTACATCTGATTATACCGAGAAAAACCCATGGCTACGGAATTATAAATGGGGCAATTTAGTATGAAATTACTCAATTTGACAAATAGAGTTCATTGGCCACAAATGGCAGTAGAAGCCTAGGAATTTAGAAGGGAGGAGGTTGAAAATGGTGTGTAAGAACTTTGACATAATTGTGGTAGAACCTTACAATTTAATGGACTGGGATTTAAAGGTCTTGTTTAAGGGAGGGGGGAGAGAGAAGGTATCTTGAGGACAATGTACTTCCTCCTCCCTACATTCAGAAGTTACAAAAATATGCAAATAATACTTTAATATTAACTTCGTTTGAGCAATTTGTTCTATACTCTTTGCAAGAGTATCCCCCTGTCAAATTGTCTATTCCCCGACTATGATTAGACACTTTGTTATGGCACTTTAAAATTTTGGGAAAAGTATACATTAGGTCCGATCCAAACCTTAACCCTAACCCTACCCCTAAACCCTAACCCTAAAATAAAACCTTACCCTAAAATATTGGTCCAAATTCTGATATATAGGTTTTTTCTGAAATGTTCCTTATCACAACACAACAGGTCTACTTTGCTGAGGAGAAGATAACATATAAGTAGGATTTGTTTTTAAATCAGAAGTGATAACCAGTTTCAAAATCATTCTTCAAAATTTGTATAAGAAATCCAGAATTTAGACTAGTGTCACCAGTTTTCCGCAATACGGAAAAAACGGAAAGAGGTCAACGGAAATGAATAAAAAGTAAAAAAAGGAAAATCGTGGAAACCATGATTTGCATATGAAAAATTAAATTAAATAAGTTTTATGAGTATCCAACAACATAAATCAAAATAAAACAACAATTAACCCTTGTCTTACCAATGTATATTTTGTAACGTTTGTTACTAATGGGGGGGCCCCCCCCTATGAAATTTAAATTGGAGTGCTAAAAGTTGCTTTGCTTTATACCATAGTATAGGGTAGGGTCTCCTCTATCAATTGATACCAAAATAATGAAAATCGGCCAAGGCGTTACGTAATTATGACGTCATAAGTACTTCCGAGACGGAAAAATCACGATTTTGGGCAAAAACGGCCACCAAATCAAATTTTGTCGGGTATTTTGCTTATAATGAAGGGAAATGGTGTTTCTAATATGTTCTGTAAGTTTTAGGTGAATACCATGCAGATATTTTTCAAAATGGCGACTTAAAATTTTCTCAGGTGGCAACCACCCCCCCCTACCTTCCGACTTTGATGAGGTACCCTGACCCCCTGAAAGTGGTACCTACGAATTTTTTTCGCTAAAATGACTGCAAAGAATGAACTTACAACTACCCAAAACCTCTAGGTCATATTCGTTTGCGTTTTTATGCGACAGGGAATCATCCGTTCACCCCCCCCCCCCCCCTTGGTAAGACAAGGGTTCAACATACAATCATCATACATTTTAAATCTTGAGTGCAATTCTAATGACAGTGAAAATAATTGGTAGAATCCCTGTTACGATAACTATTTGGCACGACCCACACTACCAAGACAGCCGAAAATGTACATGATATTTTTATCACGGAAAAGAACAAAGAATTCAACTTTTAGAACACGGTAAATATTCCAGCCTAATTAAGGCATACTCTTAGTTTAAACCATGCAACGAGTGTATACCTTCCTTTATGGATATGATACAAGACAACAATTTTCAGCAGCATCGATCATGGTGAAATATTTGTTTAAAAACATACTGCTGTTAAACAGTATCAACCTTGGAACTCAGAATTAGACTGTTGAGGATGGTGATGGGTCAGGGGGATGTGTATTACCGAAATATACAAAATAAAAAGTGAGTGTTATTGCTCAATTTAAACAAATTTTGAAGTATCAACCTTTTATCTCAGTAAAATTACTATTTGATTGATTTATTGGTTATCAGTGTATGGTCTTACTTGTGTTTAAGGTGTACTCAACATTAAAACACATGGCAACCATGAAAGTCATTAGTTATCTATACTCATGGGTCATGGGCCGTCTTGCTCCATATCAGCTGCAAGTAGATTGCAAAGTAATTAGCCATAAAATAATCATCGCACTGTGAGTGATTATGAGATACTTCTTTATCAATTACATTGAGAAGCCTTGCTCTACTATGTAGTGACTTGTTTATTTTAATGAAATCATCTCAGGATTAACGAGTTTGTCATGCCAGTGTTGCATTTTGCTTTAAATATACTATAGCAATTATTAGAAACTTTTATAGTTGATTTGCGTCTAAGTTTTATTGCCAGATATTCAGTGGACTGCCTTATATTTTGATCTGTAAATGGAGAAAGAAATTGTGACATTTTACCTATCATTCGAAAGCTGAGATTATAGAGAATTAAAATAAATCAAAAAGCTAAATTTGTGACTTTCCATTCATTTTGCCCGAGCACTCCTCATATTCTTCATAATATCCTACTTCATGGACCTTAAATATAAGTCGTAAAGGAGTAATGTAAAAATAATGTGAACAAATTAAAAGAATTTCCTTTAATATTTTTTCCTTTTTTAATAATAAATTTAAATTTAGACTATTAAATTTACCCTATCCTAGTCCATCTAGATGGACCTCACAAGCGACTTCCGAAATTCGCGTTCGCTTGCGAGGTCCATCTAGATTAACTACCTTATCCTTACATACATATTTGAGTGAATAAACTATGCCATATTGTATTTATGGTTCCTTGTCTAATTATTTTTGGATGTATTCATATGATGATAGACTGGATAAAAATTGTAAATAAAAAAGAAAATTAAGAAAAATATATACCTCTGCATATTGAAGTAATTTATTAGGTGAAGATTACAACAAACCTCATGGGACATCAGGTCAATTAAACTGTGGTAATCAGCCATTGAAAGTACTGTAAAAGCATTACTTTTGGTTCATGAACATCTTGTTAGAAGATAAAATACAGTTAGAAAAAATCCACTCTAACAAATGTACTTAAAATTGAAGAAATAAAAATGTTATTTGCAAAAACAGAACCAAAAATGGTTCTGTATCATAATTTGGGGGCCAATTTTGATGCTTTACAAACCATGTTTGTGTCTTTAGAAAGAAAATCTAATAAGGTTCTTCTGTGAGGACTCTAGAACCCTTTTTAGCCTTTACATAAAGACCTGATGCTTAGCAGTTATTCTTTTGTAGACTTTGGTCTAAAGCAGTACTGGTCTAAAGGATCAATTTAATTAGAATATGCAAACAAAATTTTACATTTTGAGTTCATGGATAAAGTGTTTTTCTTTTAGCAACTTTTCCAGATGATTCTTTAAAAGTAAAAATCATGCATGTGTAGTGTGTGTACTTTACTTCATTCTTAGCATATAGTAAAAAAGCCTGCAGCTTCTTGTTAAAGTACAATTCATTCTCTGATGAATTTGTTTACTGGCCACTTATGGCATTGTTCTTAGGTTAGAATTATCTACAAAGTCCATATGTAAAGGTTCAATATTTACTTTTAAAACCACCGTTTAGAGGGAAATGGTGTGGTCAAATCATATGGAATTACAGTCAGAAAGGTTTATCAGCCTAAATAGTGCACAATATAAATCACATGTATTTTTATATCACAAAAGATTAACTTTTATGATAAAGGTTTTCACTATTCATCTACTGGTAATAAAGATATGAAATCATAACTGTGTGCTGCCTGTTGTTGAACAGTGCCTTGATAAGATATACCTCTATTACTTTGTACTCTTGATAAGAGTATTGATAATATTGTATATACATTGCTATCTACTGCTGATAAGAATACCGATGCCCCACTACTTTGCTATCTTCCTCTGATAAGAATACTGAAGCCTTACATTGTTATCTACTGTTGATAAGAGTACAAATGTTACACAAAATTGCTATCTACTGAGTACTGAATCTGACTACATAGCTATCTACTGCTGATAAGAGAACTAACCCAACAGGCACGTTCAACATTGAAATTTCAATTCCAGGGTTGAAAAGTGAAAAAATATTTCAACCTAAAAATTACTTATTTATTAGGTTTTGAACATGACCCAAATGTAATTTCAAATGTAATTTCCATTTGTACTGTAGTAGATGACATGAGGGTCACAATTCTCTTATCTTAAAATCTATCTGAATAATAAACAAAACAAGGATTAATTCATTAAAAAGAGTTAATTGGATATAAAAGAATATGAAGACTTCTAATCTTTAAGACAGATATGCCATAAAAGGTGACATAAAGTATAAATCCCTTCTCATTCAAATGTCATATAAAAGTACATGTACTAACATTTATATTAGAAAATGTTATGCCATAAAAGACACATGAAAGAATTGTACAACCAAATTGCCAATTTAATTTATTAGACATTTTGTTTTACTAACTAGTATAAAATGCAAAAATTCTATTTTAAGGATGCCTGACAGCCAAGAAGGTAAACTGGTATAACACATTTCATATTTTCTCTACAATTCTATAAATGTTTCACAGCCAAGGTGCCAGCTATTTACCAAAATTAGGTCAAGAAGATAGATTTACAAAGCAATTTACAAAGTAAATTCTCACCTACGAACATCACGATTACAAGTCCCCTTGGCCACAAGTTTCCAAAATTCAAGTGGTTTGTAGAAGTGTAATGTTCCTACAATAGCTGCCATATAAAGACTTTCATTATAGGCGTTATATAGTGTGTACTGAACATGTATAAAATATATAAAACAGATGTTTCCGAATTATAGGTTACAATCCAAATAGGAATTGAGGTCTTTACTTCAGCAAAGATAGGCTAATTTGTGTCACAAATGTAGCTTATTTTGCTGTAGAAATCAACTTATCGTACCGATTATGTCAGAATATTAGAGCAAAATTATTAACAACACATTGTAGATGTTACCTTGTAAATTCGACATTAACCCTAACCGTAAAAACAACAAAATTTCACAATCCGCCAAAAGAAGAAAATTGCTTTTAAGTCAAAATACGTCATATACCGGAGTTAGTGATGATCATAATATCGCTGCCATGGCAGTGCGTGGCTTGACATAGTGACAATGGGATTGAGGTGCAAGAGTTCCCTGGTTCGAATCCGGGCAGATACCCACCATTTTTTACTTGAAGATTTCTGAATAATAAATGTTTTAATGATTTGACTGATGATCAACACCTAGCAGCTTTCATTATATATGTACACACATAAGCCACTACATTAAAAGTACCTGTCATATTTTATGTTGTATTTACAGCACAAATAACTTGAGTATATAAGTTCTTATAGATAAACAAATCTCTTATAAAAAAGAATACTTGAAATAAAACATTTTGATCTGCTTAATCAGCACAAACACCTGTCATATTCTATCATTAAACACTTGGCAGAAATCATAGATACAGCATATTTTCCAAACTTTTCTAGAATTCCTTTAAATATTGAACATATTTTGTATTTTATTATGTACCACTTTACACCTAGCACTAATTTGTAGATAGGCTATACTAATACTAGTAAGTTGAAATGAGAATTGTGAAGCATTTGGCAATTTTTCTAATGGGTGTTATATTACTATAAATAAAAATGGTTATATTGTGTATAGAAAACATCTTATATTATTTAAAGATACGCTATACCAGTTCTTCTATCAACTCGTAAATATCAAGATTTCTATTAGCTAACCAACATTGGGTTTTCTATGCACATATTCAATGGAAGCTATTTTTCAGGGTGCTTTCATTTGTAACATTCTTAAAAATTGCACTGAAATGCTTTATAAAACAATAATCTAATCTCTATAAACCTTGAAGTACATAGTAAGCAGCCGATTAACGCACACAAATCAATATGACCATACGGGGGGGAAATTGAATCATAAAAATGTAACTTAAAATCTTGCTGAATATTCAAATTAACTTATATTTAAGGTTTGTCCATGTGGTAGCAATTAAACTGGTCAAAATAATACCAAAATCATGAAATATTTATGCATTGAAAGTATTAATACTCAATGGTTTGGTCTTAATCAATCCTCATCAATCATTCATTACTAGTCTGTTACACAATACAAAAACACCAGTTCACAATGTTGTAGAATACATGGGATATGCTATAGATCTCGTATCAGAGTCTGATTGCTTACTTTATAGAGTATATATAAGTGCACAAATCATGATCATAAAAATTAAATGAAAAACACCTAATCAGTCTCTGCAACTTCCAACTATCTTGTCATGGACAAACTCATTATACCATAATAGCATCGGACGTAAATTCACAGCACCACCTTTAAGATAGGAATTCTATAAAGCATTTCAATATTTTAAATCAAGTGTTTTTAACTTCTTCATGAAGAGCAAACGTATTACTACATTTCAGAAAGTGCATAGTTAAAGGTGCGTATTCTGATCACTTTCACTTAAAAAATCAAATTTGGAGATTTTGATACCAGATGAAAGTGCTTATTTTTCTTATAATTACATTTGATAATGCTTGTCCTTGGCAAATGCATTTGATCGCATGTAGGTGAACGAATCCTCCGTCGGTAATTATCGGGGTTTTCCGCTTTCGTTTTATGTCCGAAGACACATGTTATTGTTTCCTAGCAACGACGACGTGTTTTCACCATTCAGCGGCCGGTCCGGTTTAGACCTCTAATACTGTCGTCAATTAAATCACTTTGCTAGTCGTCAGCTCGGCGAACAGTTCTTATCGTTCGCACTTCGCAAAATTATACATGATGCAATGGTGTTATTTATACTCCAAATCCATCGTAACTGGATTCCAAGGGAATTTGCCTGATTCATATTACTACTACAACTTAATTCTGGGAGACATTGCTCTTATTTGGAGGAAAAATTACGAGAACTTCCGTGATCAAATGTTCAAATTTCACATTGTTCAAATGGCATCATGGATGGGTGTCCAAATTGCAGCTTTTGAACAAATACTCTACCGTACTAAAATAAAACATGCTTCAATCAGCGCCTAATACGTACGTCTGGTCTTCAAAGCATACTATCTCAGTCGAAATATCATCATGTATTCCACCATTGCATCGCTTGATAATCTCTTTAATTATGACATTAACAAATTGAAATAAACTACCTTGGGCTCTTCGGATGATGTATTATGTGGAACAAGTGGTTTGTGTCAAGGAAACAAAGCATCACAATCGGATAGGATAAACTAACTGTTCCAAGGTCACTGTCATCGTCATTACAGCAATCCAGAAGCCCGATACTCAACTCTATCGTCATTCATGGAGGTCTACAACAACACTACCATCAAAGTCTCCGGTATAACGGGTGAGAAGTATTTTATCAATTGCTCAAACATTACTTGTTAAGCAGACCGGTTAATGGGTCTTTAAGTGTTATTCGGCCTAAAGTGTTAATAGGTCTAAATTAAATCTACTTCAACTCAAGTGGGCATTCATTGATACCTTAATTTAATTCACATTCTTTGATCGGTTTGGTTGATTTCTTTGTAGTTTAAAATGGAATCAAAACAAGTGAAACAAGGGAGTTTAATTGGTATATTATTATTTCATTACGTTATATCACTGGCAAATAATGTTATCATTATTTTAAGCTATTCACCTTATCTACGGGTAAAGGATGGTTAGTTCGTTCATCAAATAGAACTAATTGATAGTTATATTCAGGGTGTTGCATACAATTGAAAATGAGTTATGAAAACCGAATATATAACTCTAATAACCTATGCATTCTGTTTTACTGCCTTTGTTTAATATTATCATTATTTACAGGTTTCACTATCTATAATGGGCTATTCCAGTTAAAATCCATATACCCCCTATGGAAGACATTACCTTAATCTCCCACACAGGGAGTGTGAATTTTCAATGGAGTCACCAATTTAGATTACCCCATTTGAAAATCACACTCCCTGTGTAGGAGGTTAAGGTGATATCTTCCATAGGGGGTGTGTGGACTTTAACTGGAATAGCCCAATACGTGCGTTCTTCGAAGCAAAGGAATGCCAAGTCAATAACATTTAAGTCATGATTCTTCCTACTTAAGTTTCAGGGCAGATCCGTTTTACAGATATGCACTTCTGACATACAGAAAGGCACATCAGTTATAATGGCAGTAACCGTACATGATCAAAATATGAAGCACGTAGGTCAATTTTGCAGTTACATAATAGCTGCCACGATTCAGATTTATGTCCGCATTTCATACAATTATTAAACATATATAATATATAATAATATAATATAATAACATAGTAGTGGCAATATGAATAATAAATCAAAATTAATTATGATGGGTCGCATTTATTCTAAATTGCCAAAATACGAGTAGTCTTGCTTTCGTTTTACTCTGAAATTTCAAACCATCTTAATATGACTTCCATTTGATAAAGAATGTTTAGGTGGTTGACCTTATTAAGTGGATCTAATATAAGTTAGTACAAAATTTTGCTTATATTTCTAAAGTCCGTCAGTCGTTTTCATAGAGTTATAATAATAATTTCAAAAATGATCGAAAAAAGAAGATTAAAAAAGCAATGTTTTGCGTATATATATATGTATAAATCACGTGTAACTTGCCTGCTCTCTAGCCTAGCTTAGATATAGGATGAACTTAATGTTATCCCTTTCATTTTGAACATGTTGAAAGCTTTGCATTTTGATATTTGGTTACACAGGCGCAGACGCCGTTATGAAGTTACTATGAATCGTATCCTCATTATTTAGGTGTATGTCAATGTCAGATATACTGGTCGTATTTTTCATTTATTCTTTTCAGTTACATAAGTGATGTGGATATCACAAATTTGCCACAGCTAACTTCATGGAGACCACTGCACTGCACGATGCTTTATACTTCGTATTCGACTAAGAGACATAAATTCCAGGACCACGATTATGGCATCAAAAGAATTTACCAGCGTTTTAAAAATGTATTGCCCAAGTTCATCGGATATTTTGCATTTGCCTAGTAGACACTAATGCAGTTTGGTTGCACATATATGTATCTATATATATATGGAGGGTTTTGTGTTCTGCTGCTGATACTACTCTAACTAGTACTCCTACGAAGCCACACGAAGACAAATCTACGAACATCTTAACCCAAGGCAAAGATACATATTTTATGTGACAAAGAATATGAGACAATAATTAATGTTTTCTTTTAAGTAGGACGATACCATTATCAGTTCCAATAATAGGGACAAACCGCCATCAACGATGTGGTACCAGTGATTTGAATCATTTTGTCCGGCTACGTTTATCAACTTCATGCGCGTGACGCTGTTGTTTTGTTGGAGATCACATGCAGCACTGAGAAGTTCCTTTTTCTGAAGTTATTGTTTTTATTAAAATGGTTCTGTCGTGTCCGCTGGTAATTACAGCCGGGTTAACAACGTAGAATTTATAGCAACGATTGGCGTTGTTAAGCACATTTTGCAAGATCTAAATGAAATCATGTGAACAGAAGTCATTTAACATATCAAACGTGACTCATTTTATTGTACTTGGTTACAAATGTCCACTCATAGCCAAAGTTTGCCAAGTTCGGCTTGAGAGCATCTGAAAATAACTATGTTCAACATATATGTTTACAATCTATATAGTCACAAATTAAAAGCTTAACAAATGAGGACACAATTTAAAAGAACGTTTGTATGGCGTTAGTGCTAGTTTTACCTCTGAGGATCAGTTGAAATTATCATCCATTCGGATATAGTTAAATATGCTAATTAAATGAGCCATGGTCGAACTTTATTTTCAGCTTCAAAAACGACAAGGTTAAATATCAAGAAGTGTGTCTATCATTATTAATTATCGTTCATCATCATTTATTACAAATTTGGTTAATGTAAGGAATTTTGAATCTATTACGCAATTCCTGTCTTTCTGAGATTCATTCAACTGTCTGCGAACAAAGGCCCTATTATAGCGTCCCATTTGACATTGTAGTTGACTTTTTCAGCCAGATCTATCATGGACCAGACACCTTAAGTAATTATAATGACAAAGAAACAACACCTTTAATCAAGTAAAAGGTAAAATCTTTTTATTCACACTAGTCCGGGATACTAGTGTACTTACATTGTCATAAGTCGCGTTTACACGATCGGACATAGTTGCTTGTGACCGGTCATAACTTGTGTCGGTAATAGCGTCGGACATAAAGTTGCAGTGAGAACGATCGTCGGATATAACTCTATCGGGTATAGCGTGACTTATATCCGACGATATATATCCGAAGAAGAGCAGACAAAAGTCCGGTAATAAAGTTGTTACCGGTAATAACAAATACGTGTAAACTGTTGTCGGACATAACTGTGACCTTCTGAAAGGTTATAAGGTTTTTTTTAGCAAAGAATATAACATGTGCCTGTGTTATGATTGGGATATAGAAATGGAAATGCTTTTTAGTGATGTGAAAGCATTTTCATAGATTTGTATGCATTTATAATTTGTAAGTATAATTTACAGAAGGAAGCTATTGGAGTTGGGGCTTTGTACTGGCGTATTCAATTATCTCAATTACCAAAAGTCATTATTTCTCTTTGGTTTGTATCGCCTGATAAATAAGAAGTGAAAGTTGTCATTACTTGTCTTTGTTTCAAAACATCACTACATTGGTTACAGCATCCATAACAATAGCTTTAACTTTAACAGCGTGTTGTGCAATATAGAAACACGAATTAGAACAATGCTGGCATCCCACGTTTACTGCATCAACCAGAAAACACACATTTACATGGTCGTGTGGATAATTTAAAAGAAAACACCGAGCCACTAGACATACCAACTTAACAAAATATACATACAAAAATATGTTGTTATTCTTCACGTGACTTAGCCTCGATATAATACCTCTATGAAGGAGCTTTAACATAATAAGATGAACAAGTTAGATATGATTTCCAGTGTTCTTATTTTTGTACTTTTATAATGAAATCATTTTGTTTTTGTATTTTGATACTATGAAAGGAAAATCAGTATAAACATTTTGTAGCCAAACACTGAACGACGATGTTCACCATTGGTTTAATTTATAGGTTTATATATCTAATCAAATACTGTTAGGGTCTATTCTACAAAAAATCACCAACTAAGTATAATCAGCTCTATGGATTTGTCTTTTTCGAGTAAGATTTCATATCAAACTATTCTAAATTGCAATTATTTAAAAGTTAGAGTTTAGTTGAAAACATTGAAATGGTAAATACCAGTTATGTATAAAAACTATTCTATCCCAGATTATGAATATTCCAACAATAACGTGTATGACAATATTTTATTTAATGATTTTTCATTATACTAGAAACAAATTATCATATTTCTGCACTTCTCTCGTCATATCGGTACCTGAGTTGCATAACAACTAAATAAACAGTCTTGCGCTTGTTATTTCAGCAGCCTTAAGGAGCACAAGCTTGTCTTGACAAATATTATCAGAGCGTAAGCACTTGTTTAATGAGTCTTAATGGACGCGTCATGCAAATGCCTGAATGCAACGGATTTTCTAACCTTATCTTTCACAGCCTTACCACTGAAATCTTATCCATCTAAAGGGAATTTACACCTTAAGTAGCTTACGACATGCAGTGCCAGTGAATGAAAGGTTCAAATGTAATGTTATTACACTCATCTGAATTTGATTAATTGAACCCGACTTTTCTTTTTGTGAAAAGCAATTAAAGCCCGTCAGAACAGGTGGTTGTCATTTTAGTATATTAGTATTACTAGTATTTCGTTCAAGTTCAAAGTGACTATATTTTAATCAGGATATGATTATTGTGTTAAAATCAGTATTGATGTTGATACTGTATTTATAAGTCAGCAAGGTTAATATTGCAAATTGCAATAGAAATTATAAGGGGGGGGGGGGCGAATAACAAAAGATTGTTTTTGCATCCAAATTACACAAATATCTCAATGTAAACTATCGTTGAGCCTACATATTCTATAATGGGTGTAACTTGATCAGATAGCGAGCGTATATTTTATCAATACAGTCTTCTAAAAGTGTTTCTGGGAATTCATGTATTCGCGATTCAGTTATATGTTCAAACACAGCGTTCTTGAATCTAAATATTTCTGCATGATTCTTCTAGTTTATAAACTGCCATAAGCTAAGCACGTAACTGCTTGAATTAAAAAAGGCTAGATTACACTGTGAATTGGAATGTACCTTTACTTTAGCTATAAAGACAGACAAGCATAACATTTAAATTGTATGTCTGCTTATCTGAAATTAATAAGCATGATAAGGGCATAATTAAGCATGTCTTGAAAACAGAAAAAAAAAAATGGTTTAGTTTAATTCTATGTCAGTATTTTTTGTATTGTATATCTAAACATTTGCAAACTTTTGACAAGTTGAACGGGTGTTTATATCCTAGTAGTCAGAGTTATTTACAGTTCAAACAACGCGGTACAAATAAAATATATCTATGATTCAATATTTGCACTTATTTTTTTGGTACAGATAGATAATGTGTGACAGAGCGCATCTTTTTTGAAAAATGTATCGTTGTACAGTTGTTAATAATTCTTACTCTGGTACAAATAAAATATTTACTTTGATTCAATATTTAGAGCAATCCTGCACTCATTTCTGTGAAATAGATAGATATTGGGACAAGCGTCATAGAGAACACCTTTTTATGTAAAGTGTAACATGGCTGCATGTTATATAGAAGGAATTATTCGAGCAGTTTATTCTCAATTATTCAAACAGGTCGATTAGATTTTGCTATCCTGTCAATATTTTTTGACTGTTGAATTACTAATGATTCTCATCGAATGCAATACTTTACTAGTGTTCTCCAAAATATTTTGTACGAAAGCACACGAAACCAAGCCAACAGGTGCCTATACTGGCATCAAGGCAGGGTGAGGACAAGGGACAGACAAAAAATAAATAGGACAAGAAAAACATGCGAAACCAGAGCTTGAATGGCAGCAAGACACTAATGAAGACAGATATGTTGCCCTGGTTGAGCACTTCTAATAGGCAACATGCCATTTTCTCTGATGCCGATCTCTCAAGTTAACAAGAAATACTTGGTGCCATGCACCAATGTGAATCCGCGCAATCTACAAGAAGTAATTGT
>JXSR01S047482.1:10123-24437 GCA_000969725.1 Ophiothrix spiculata
GACCAAGCACAGATCCTTGGGGAACTCCATAAGGTAGAGTGATAAACGAAGATAAAGAACCGTCAATGTTAACAGCTTGCTTCCGATCAGACAAATAGGAGCGTACCCATTCCAGAGCATTTCCTTTGATACCAAGAGCAGAGAGACGCGACAGAAGAATATCGTGGTCTATAGTATCGAAGGCTGCAGATAGATCAAGAAGAATTAGGAATACACCATGTTTGCGATCAATATCACATAAAATGTCATTTTGAACACGAAGTAATGCAGTTTCTGTTCGGTGGTGTTTTCGATAGGATGACTGAAAGCATTCATATAAATTATTTGAAGCAAGATGGTCCGCTATGCGGGCAGAAACTACCTTTTCAGTAATTTTTGAAATGAATGGCAAGTTAGAGACCGGCCGGTAGTTTTTTAGAATTTCAGCGTCAAGTGATTGTTTCTTCAGAAGTGGAGTAACAAGAGCAGTTTTGAAAGATGAAGGGAAAACGGCAGAATCAAGTGATAAATTTACAATCCGTGTGATGAGTGGAACAAGAAGAGGCAAATGTCTTTTAAGAATCCAAGTTGGAATAGGATCACTATCACAAGATTTTGGTGGTGATGCTGTGATAATCTCACAAATCTCCTTTTCCGAGGCTGGGGTAAACGAATGTAAGCAGGAAATAGCTTGGTTATCCTCATTGTCCTCTTGAGAATGATAAATTTCAGAGATGGAATCGAGGTCAGAACGTATTTTTGCAATTTTTGAAATAAAGAAATTATTGAATTTTTGTGCAAGATCTTCCTTGGAATTGTGTGAAGGTAGTTTTCATCTATTGGTTAATATCACGGAAGGTTTGGTTCTCAGGTTCAAAAAGTTTTGCAAGACTTTTGACCTAAAAAGCTATCATTAATGTTGTTTCTTTATAGGTAACAGTGATTTTGTACTCAGCTTAGCTATATATTATTTCTAAAATGTTTTTGTGAACCTTTTCAACATGCTACAAAATTGAAAGAAATGGGGTCTCAGGATGCTGATTTTTGCCCTCAAGTATAGCTAAAACCAAGAGCTTCCAGGGGCTCCGCCCCCTGGACCCCACCCACTAGGCTTAGCGGCAAGTTGCTCGTAATCGCGGCAAGGTATATAGGCTCAAACAGTTAATTTCTTGCAGAAAATATTTCAGAATTACTTCATGCTTCCAGACAGCCAAATTTATTTCGACGCCCAGGAATCGCCCATTATCGGTTTCCCGTCAGCCGCCCGTGTTATGAAATTACCCCTTTGTTTTGTGAACCAGATTCAAGAAAAAATTCATTATTTGCTAAAAATGGTCTTTTTCTCAGTTTTGGTTCAATGAATACATTGTTTGAGATGCATAAATATCATTATATTCATTTACATTGCAATTTCCATGGGGAACAACTTCAAAATCAATGTCCGGTGACACCAACATTTTTTATTCTGAAATGACCGCACAGAAAATAATGTTTTTTTTGTGATCAACAGAAAATGGGAAGTAATGAATAATGAGAATGTTGCCTCATTATGATCAGAAAAAAATGTTACAGGAAACCTGGAATCAAGTTTCATTAGCCTTATGAGAAAAATACGCGCTTTCATGTGGTATCAAATTCTCCAATTTGATTTTATGAATGAAAGTGATCGGAACACACCAAGCATTTTGAATACCAAAAACCAAAACCAAAAGAATGTAAAGTTTTATATTATGCACATGAAAACTGATATTGCTACTTTTTAAGGAAGGCATAAAGCTACAAAAATCACAATTTGGCCAGAATACTAAATATGAAAATACAGGCTTTACTGGAGGTTTGTGATGGTTTGTCACATTTATAAATGAATTGAGAGTACCTGGAGCTCCCACTGAGAAAGAAACAAATACCCCAAATAAAACCAATTGAGTTGCCTTTATTGTCATGGAAATTACCAACTCTGTTTGAGCTAAATCTGATATTTGTTCAAGTTGTAGCACAACCAATATAAGGTATTTAGTAAAATAGTTTTGCCATATCTTGATTGCCCCGCTATGATTACCATGTAAACATGGCCAGCCAGTAAGTCATACATAGCTGTCCATTTATTTATTTATAGATTGCTATCAAACATTGTATGAACTGGTCCAAGTTAAATACACATAGTTCAAGATAGACATTAACACAAGCTTTCTGTAGTATATTATACCATATAGTTACTGTCATTGGTTGATACTGAGGCACTACTAATTGTGAAGTATAGTCAACAATATCCATCCTATAGATAACAAACTGCTAAAATGAAAGGGATTTTCAATTGTAACCCAGAAGTACCAGCAACACTATATGATAATGATATGATAGTACATGTGTCTATATTCAAACCCTGCTGTCTCGAGTGAACAGCTAAAAGTCCTTTATCCCAAACACGTTTTTACACTTCTTCATTTAAAAACCATTTCCTCAGAAATCTGCATGCTAAAAATGGATGGTTTTCCTTGTTTTCAAACCCGTAGCCCCTCACATCCTGACACCACAATCTGTACAGCAAGCCCAAATGGCAAGCTACTGAAACATTGTTGCCCTGCACTGTATACAGTGGGGTTTGAACCCCACCCTTTGTATTTTACCACACCCTTTATAACAAGACACCTTTTGTACTGAAAATTCCCAAAACCCACTTGCTCATTTTGATAGCGGTATTGAATTCATCCCACTTTGATTCACTGATCTGATTATTAATAGCCTAGTCCAGCAATGTGGAAAATGTAAATGGTGACAACATTATCTTATTATGGATTTGCTCAATCTGATTCTAAGACATTCTTAACATAACTTTTTTAGTCACAGGGAAAACAACCCCACCCTTTTTATTTCAAGGCATCCTAAGTATTAAAAATTAAAAATTCTCTCCCTGAGCCCCACTGTTTTGACAATTGTGTGAACATAACTTTTTTAGTCACAGGGAAAACAACCCCAACCTTTTTATTTCAAGGCATCCTTATTATTAGATGATAAAAATTCTCTCTCTGAGCCCCACTGTTTTGACAATTGTTTGATTTTTCTAGACCTACTCTTTCTAAAACACAAGGTGCATAAAATGCCCTGGTAGCAAATTTGAATTGATTCAAAAATGTAGAGTCTCGATCTGTGAAGCAATTTGATTAATTTTCTGGAATGAGATTTTGTGAGATTCATTTTGGTTGGGGTTAGCCATTGTAAAACTTGGCAGGTGAATAAAGGGTTGGTTGCCATATAGTGTTACCAGAGTTTTATCAATATGATTCTAGAACAATAAACACATTGAATTTTTTCTTATTTGTTGTTTAATACCATCATTTTAATGACTTCAGCCTTACAGGTTTACCCAGTTAAACTATTCATTTTTTATGCAATTGGGAAATTGTTTTAACTGTCAGATTACATTTTTCACCATACTTTGTATCTTTGTAGGATGACATGGGTCTTACAGATGCCAAAGCTAAGCCATTACGGGACAGAGATATGGATACCAAAAAGCAGATGGTGGTTGCATGGATGAAGAGATCAGGAACAACTAAAGACGTAAGTCTTCCACAATTATTGGGATATCCAGATTGTTAAGAAATCCCGACATAAGAAAATTGAATTTCAGCAAATTTACAAGTGGCACTAGTATTTTATGTTTTATATATATTTGACACTCAACCAATCAAATAAATGAGACACAATATAATAGAAAATAAGAAACACTTCGGGTGTTTAACGTCTGATCTTCCAAAATTTGTTTTTTAGGATGTGAAAAATCACAAATAAAGAGATTTCAGTTTCAAAATTTTAAGTAAACCACCCATCCATTTTAATTTTATATGCAATTTTGTATTTCTGGAGGTCCCTATACTTTGCGGTGTGATTACACAAACATTTGAACATAATTTCCAATAGAAAACTTGTTTCAGCTATAAAATTTCTCATGAATTTTGAGAAAAATATGAGCAAATTACCAAACTCTCATTGAGTTTCAAAATAGTTTGAAGTAATTTAACCATGTTCCTTTAAAATTTTGTATTTTTGTAGTCTGTTGTGTTTGTGTTTCTTTACTAAACTTTTTATTTCGTGATTTTACAGGGTGGTAATGCAACAATAAATACCAAGAATCCGGGTGACTACCTGTTTCAATTAAAGAGCAATTTTGAACACGGCGAGACCAGCACCTTACTACGGACGTTAAGCTCTCTCAGGGTCTCTCTGGGTAGTAATCCTATCAGTTGGGTGCGGCATTTTGGTGAGAATGGTTTAGAGATGCTGGTCAAGATTTTAGGAGAATTTGCTGAAAGGTATGGAATATATTTTTACCCAAACTAAACTAGAACTCACTAAAGTTCACTGTGAATCACAACATTTTGCAGAAGTCCAAATACGTTATAGATTGTGTTAAATATTGGGACCAAATCACTGCTCAGGCTGCGACTCCATGGTGGCTTGCTAATGGTGTGCCTGATCTGGGAAGTGAGAGGTCCAGGTTCGAATCTCATTGAAAATCAAACTTCTACTCTGAGGTATTTGGACTTACGCTTGAAAACAGTACTTCTCAGAAATCAAGGTTAGGATAAATCATGCTAAATAAGTTTGGCATTTACTCTTACCAACTAGAACTCACTTTTGAAATGTCAAAAATTTGCGTAAGTCCAAATACATCACAGAGATACAGGCACCCAAATCATTGCCCGAGCATTGACTCAAAGGTTGCTAATGTTGTACCTGGTATGTGAGGCAAGAGGTGTGGGGTTCAAATCCCTGTTAGAACCAGGCTTTTTTTTCCCTATGACATATATGGACTTAGGCTAGAAAGCTGAACATTTCTGAAATCATGGTAAGGGTAAAAGTAAAGAAGCAAGATATATATATTTTATATCCAAGTTCTTATTACTAGACATCGAGTGTATGTCAAATATTTTGACAGAATATGTTTTGTTAGATCCAAAATTGCATGTCCGTGACTCCTCAGACACTTGCAACTTGCAAGGTCGGTGCATTCTTGTGCAAATTACTAAGCATGCTAACTTACTCGTATGAGACACACATATTAATATGATTTAAACAAGGAAATTGAAAAAGGGAATCGGTGCTTGCTGCCATTTTGATTTGACCGAGTAGACCTGAATACCTCAATTTGAGCTCCATGGCTCACGATGCCAATGACATGGCCCAGTATACACAGTCTGGGATCTCCATGCTAAATCTATGACTATAATAAATCCTGTGCATTTACTTCTTTGCTTTTCTTTTTAGGCTTTGCATAATTTGTCTTGTCCATGTTTCTCTTTTGCATCACAGGCCCGGTCAAAAAAGTATGGAGATACGACATGAATGTATCAAATGTCTAAAGGCATTCATGAACAACAAATATGGTATCCAGACGGTGTTCAACTTCATGGATGGGGAAGCCCTCGTTACCATGGCGTCCGTCATCGACCCTGCACATGAACAAATGGCGATAGATACCGTCAAATTATTAGCTGCTGTATCTCTTGTCCCGCCAGATGGGTAAGTTTATATGAATACCGCTAAGGGTAGCTTGAAAGCCAAAGGGAATTATCAACTTTCATCATTTCAAATAAATAAAGCAGACTCGATTGTTCCTCATCATCATGTAACCTTGCTGCCTTTGGTTTTATATGTAAAAATGATAAGGAAACAGTTTAAAAATTTTGGACATTTGTATTTCAGATGATGACTTTAAAAGCTATGAGCCATCAGCAGTCTTTTGTACTCCTGCAAATTAGAAGGTGAAGTGTTGACCAAATGCATACCTGCCAATTGTCCCTCATTTTGCTGGATGTCCAGTTTTTGAACACAACAAAAACCTGTGTTTTTAGCATGTGTCCAGTATTTTGCAAAAATCTGTGTATAGTAATGTATAGGGAACTTGAAATATCAGGGACTTTCATTTGAAATTTGCAGGGCCCTGTCAAATGCTCTAGGGGAGCAATCAGGGGAATTTGTGAATACCATCATGCAAAGTACTCTATTAATTTAGCTCTAATAAAGCATCTGAGGAGAGCAAGGAGGCTCAATAGAGCTCACTCCCCTCAAACACCATGAAATGCCCAGTATTTTTAAACATTTCCTCTGAATTGTCCAGAATTCTAAAATTTGAATGTTGGTAGGTATGCTAATGCTATGTTACAGTGCTGATGGCTCATTCACAACAAATTTTCCTGTGGATAGCAAATTTACCAAGTCAAAATAATTTACCTTGAAAGTGTTACTACTGGTGAACCAGGTATTGTTTATACTCAGATGTCTCATTTTATTGATGTGCCTTAAACCTAATCAAATAATGGTTTATAGAAGATGGCGCATTACCTTGCCAAGATCTATGCCTTAACATGAGCTACAACAATTTGATAACGTTTGCAACCATACACATCACATAATGATATGTCATTACAGACATAAAAGTCATCGGTTATTTTACTGTACAGCACATGTGAAAGGAACATCAATCATTTTATACCGTCATGAAAGACATTTGATAGTATAACCATTGATAAACTTTTACATAAATCCAAGTTGTCATGATGTGTATGTGGCTCATTTAGAAATGTCAACATAACTGAGGATAACATTTATAATTCACTGTTCGCAAATATTTCTTTCCTCATTAATTTTTTAACCTTTCATCAGCTTGGAGGCAAAAATATTATTTTTGTGTACAACTGTGTTTAGGATATAAGTAACTTTGCAAGTACATTACATTCAACAAAGTAGGGTTTTCTTCAAAGTGACAAGTGGATATAGATACACTGTAAAGAGAAAGTTCCTCGTTTTGGAACTAGTCCTTGTTTTTCTAAAACGAGTAGGGTACTCGTTTTTCTAAAACGAGGAACAAAACAAGTAACAAAACGAGGTAATTGCCTTGTTTTGCTACTTGTTTTGTTACTCGTTTTAGAAAAACGAGTAGCCTCCTCGTTTTTTAGAAAAACGAGGACTAGTTCCAAAACGAGGAACTTTCACTTTACAGTGATAGATTGACCAAATATTTCAGAAATTTTAAGATCTAGGATCAACTTCAACAATTGGTTATATAAAGACTCCCAAAAAAGTATCGCCTCACCTCGAACAAATGGCTCCTACGCCAATACGGGAGACGCAAACGTAATTTAAAGATTGTGCGCACAGGCGCTGGAGTTTCAACTTTCATTTGACACCCTATTTTTGACAATTGACTGAGAAACACTGAAGTTATGAACATTTGAAACCCTCAAGGTCGTTTTTTAAAAGTTGCAAATTTCGTTTTTCGCACCGTACAAACCAGTAACCATGGTAACACAAGACTAAGGATCGATATGAGGAGAGTGAGTTTGGTCACAGAAGCGCGCAGTGTTTCGAAAGCATGCGTGATGGGGTTCCAAGCATCATCCATCAAGATATTTTTTTTTCATCTTATTAATCATGTTAATGATGAGAAACGATCTAAACTTCAGTTTCAATTGGTTGACAATACTAGCCTTAAAAACAAATGGTGCACCGATATTCGTCCTCTAATATGGTCTGGTATTGTGCCATGTCTTTAATGCTAGCAATGCCTACCAATTAAATGTCATTTCTTTGGTTCTTATTATTAATAAAAATGAATTAATTAAATATTATAGAAAAACAAATAACTGGATAGATGATGTTTAGACACTGATGGCGCATGCTTTCGAAAGACCGCGTGCTTAATTGACTAAACTCACTTACCTCTCATATCGATCCTTATTGTTTGCGTTTGTACTGTGCGACAAAATGAAATTTGCAACTTTTAAAAATCGACCTTGAGGGTTTTAAAAGTTCATAACTTCGGTGTTTCTCAGTCAATTGTCAGAAATAGGGTGTCAAATGAAAGCTAAAACTCCAGCGCTTGTGTACACTATCTTTAAATTACGTTTGCATCTTGCGTATCTGCGCAGGAGCCATTTGTTCGAGGTGAGGCGATACTTTTTTGGGAGTCTTTAGTTTACTCGAATACATGGTCAATTTTAAATCAAATTATCAGCTCATTCCACAGAAAATGAAACTTTTTTTTAACTTCAAGCAAAAAATCAGCTATTTTATTTGACCATATAAGCAGGTTCATCACTCATACATTTGTTACTTGGTGTGTGAGAAGTATTTTCCAAACCGAAATTGTGAAGTTCTTCTATCCGTGCATGAATGAGCACAAGTTTTAACTAAAAAATGTCACAATTGTTACCAAAAGGTTACACCAAAATGTCACAAATGTTACCAAACAAAACAATGCATTAAAAGAAATCCTGATGACAGAATTTTCTATAACTTCATGAAATTATTTGTAACTATGTCACCTATCATCTGTGGAAAGTAGAGTACAAAATTCGCTAACATGTCAGAGAAGTTTTACTTTTAAGTCATTTAAAGCAAAAAAACCCATATCCGTGCAAAGTCATAAACGTTACCGAACGTTACATGAACTTTATACAGAAACGTGGCAATTAATTTTATTTTCAAACACCTGCATACCTTGGTCCCACTAGTGGGCACTATTATCAACAAAAAACTTATATATAGAATGTCTATGCTAGGAGCTGAAGCCATTTAAAAGTGAAATTTTTCACTTTTTTGGTCACAAATGTTACTTTGGAATCGCCCTATCAATTTTAGCACCACATAAGTTTTAAATCTAAGTTACCTTAGCAATTAAGGATTTTAAACGAGGTAAAAGTTGTATAGTCAATGAGAAACCTTTCATTTTGGATTTGGTTTAAGTTGATTTATGATTTTTAATTGATTTTATAGTTTTATTATTTTGTCTCACCTTTATACAGAGAAATTTAGTGACTGTTTATATTTTTGTTTCTTGCTATTACAGACATGAAAAAGTACTAGGTGCATTAACAGAAGTTGCTGAAATCAAGAACAGGCCAAGATTCGCACCCATCATTGCGGCATTAAAACATGAAGATAATCCACAACTCATGGTAAACCTACTTTTAATATATAATTTATATACCAGTCCGGTGGCTAGGGGTACCACTTGTCCCAGAAAATTATATTTAAAGCTATATCATAAGTGTTTTACCCCATATGGTGATTTGAATGCTATTATAAATGCATCTAAATCAATCGATCACACACATGTATCAACATTTTTAGTTCCCAAACTTGGAAATTGCTGTTTTTTGTTGATCAATGGGCCTTAAACTCTCTTAAAAATGTACTTCTCTTGGTGGCCATAATTTAAGTAATCCTACTTCCGTCATCCCAATTTTCAACCCAAGATTTTAAAAGATCATCAATGATGTGAAACAGAGGAAGATATACAGGGTGAGAATTAATAAGTGTAATCAACGGAAGAATTTTTTACAGGAAACTCGTTTATGTTTAAAAATTTTGATTATAGCCGCTAAATATGAAATTAAATCAGCTTTCATGAAAATTTTAGTGCGTTGAAATTGACCAATGCATTCAAAAGTTACAGCCATTTGAGTAATGGTATCCTATTTGAGGTTCAGCAAAGTTACTTCCTGTATGAACTCTTAACATCTTATCTATCGTGTAGAAATTAATTAGGCGCTGCATTCAAATGCTAAACAGTTATGTATTGTGCAGTGATACTGAAGAAGATTCAATGATGCAAGTCATTTCAGATAAGTGTACAATCCTGAAAACTCCTGCCTGCAGATAAATCATGGCATCACAATTTAGCAAATTGCAGTGGCATTTATTGCAATTATGTATCATCAGACTAATAGGCCAAATGAAGTTTGCTGTTTATTTTGTTTTGAATTTCCGATTGCCAACTGATTCCAATCAGTTCAGCTATTCACAATATTGTTAATAAGCTTGCTGACCACGCAATTCTTTCTATACGAAATCCAGAATTGTTGTGGAAGATCATGATCTGAAGAGCTCTGAAGGATCTCAGCAAAGCTTTGACCTTGTTGGAATAACTTCAATGAGAGGTCCAAACGTTTTTGCAAGAGTCAACCCACCACCCAATATTCTACAGTCCACATTCAACAGGGTAAAGGTTGGATCTGCGCTGGCACCCACAAAATTCTTATCATAACAGTTCAAAGAGACAACAGTTTTCTCACCAGTACACAGCTAATGAATTGTATATAAACTGAATAGTGTAGTTTTTTTCGGGGTTGGGTTTAAATTTGGTACCTCCACTACAACTTTCAAAATTCATTGTCCAATTTCAACACCACAAATGTTCTATGAAAGCTAATGAAATAGGGCATCTACAACTGGAGCATTTATGTAAAATAACAAAAGAAAATGGTCTTAATAAATCACTGATTAGATTAGACTCACCCTGTACACAAAGGGAAATTTATGTGGCCATTTTTTTGAGAGAGATTTGTAGAAATTCTGTAATTGTACCTCAAAAATCAAGTCTACTGATTTGGGTTTATAATTTGGGTGCGGGTTCATATCATATAGAAAAAAAGCTAATAAAATAGGGCATCCACAACTGGAGCATTTTTGTAAACTAACAAAAGAAACTGGTCTTAATCACTGATTAGATTACACTTTATTTAGACTCACCCTGTACACAAAGGGAAATTTATGTGGTCATTTTGTTGATAGAGATTTGTGGAGATTCTGTAATTGTACCTCAAAAATCAAGTCAGAAATGTCAGAATGCATAAATCTTGACCTGATATACTAACTATACGAAATATCAAGTGGTTTTTTTAAAAACTTTTTGTCTCTTAACCTTTTCCTGCCATCCTAAATTACTTTCAGCTCAGGCGTAGGACGTCCCCCAGACGCCCTAACTAGTACTATAAAATAATGGCTACTGATTTGGGTTTATAATTTGGGTGCGGGTTCATATTATAAAGAAAAAAATTAATGTAGAAATTATTGTTATTTTGCCATTTTCTGTTTCAGACTGTATGTATGCAGTTAACCAATGCTATTATAACCACTCCTGAGGACATGGACTTCAGGTTACATCTTAGAAATGAATTCCTACGCACTGGTTTACTAGATATATTACCGGTAAGAAACCATATAAACAGCATTTTTTTGCCTTCATCACTCAGGAAGATAGAACAATTATTGTCAACACCGGGTCAAAATACTTTTTAGGCCTAAAGTCTCTGCCAAAATGCCTCGGACAAAATCAGTCACGTGACCACCAATTGCAGGGTACCGATCGCGCATGTAAACACTTGGCCCTGTACTCTGGATTTTATTTACATCGTCTGAAGAATTCTGACGCCGACTTTACCAGGGCTATTTCCAACAAAATCTGCCAAAAATGGTCCCCATAGTACAATTTTCCATAGACTAATTTTACTCACCACGGGCCGATTTCACTAACCTTTAGCGATGGTCGCTAACCCCGTGTTGATTGCTAACTCCAAAAATGATCGTAAAATATTGAGTATTTTTAACAATTTAACCATAACGGGGGTTAGCAATCATCGCTAAATGTTAGTGAAATCGGCCCGGGGCTATATTTTGTGAAAAATATGGACTAATCGCCCTGGTGCCCTGGAGTAATTTGATCCCTTTTCATGGAACAATACTAAAACAAAGCCTAGAGTATATGGCCCTGTTGTATGCAAATGCAACTGGATGGATTTTTACTGAGAAACAATGGCATAAACTTTAGCTTCAGTGCTATGAACTCCAGTTTAGTAAATTAAAGGAGTATAAATGGATACATCAGTGGTGTTTTGGCACTGAAATCATATTATCAAGTTCATGCTGCCAATCGAGGTTAACCATACATGTGATCAAAACTTTCCTTCTTTTGAAAAGTTTGTTGTCTTTTTTCAAGAGACGACAAAAAGTAGTGATAGATAGCATTAATGTACTGTAATCGTTGCTGTTCAAGGAACTAGCAAATGAATTTATAAAAGAGTTTCAAGTCCAGAGAAAAACTATTTTACTTCATAAACAAAATGTAGGTTTTGATTTCCGAATTCTGCTTTATCACTTGAATTGAATGTATTTTACATTAGGACACGGACATCTGTCGACCAACTGTCTCCAACTTAACTTGATATGAACCACAGGGATCATAATGACTACAACTTGGTGACAGTCATGATATTTAATGTATTAACATATTTATTGATGATGAAAAGGTGCATTTAAATACCAAGCTGTTTCCAACTACAAAAAGTAACGTATGAAAACAATACTAAGATATTGTTCATTTCGTTAAATGGCTGTGCGAATGCAAGAAAATTGTATCTACAATGGCTGCCATATATCACCCCCTCAAAATTTCCTTCCCATATGTCAGTTGCCCTTCAAATGGTGTTTCAAGTAATTTTATTTCAAGAACCACTGATACAAGACTGGACACTAGACAATGTAATACAATTTTATGAAAATGGCAGCTATTTCATTTATGACAACTTTCATTAACATGGCTATTTATGAATTGATGATAATAGATGTCAGAGTTTCGGTAAATCAAGAGGACACACATCACTAAATAAAGGCTTTTGGCCTGTACAGAGCAATGCGAAAGCAAGTGTTTGGTTGCCCTCTATAAATTAAAAGCTTCAAAAATGGCGGGAACTATGTTTTTTGATCAAATTTCTTTTAATTCGTGTTCTGTGGGTCAAATGTAGTCAGGCTGGCTAAATATTACTATAATTTTGCTGTTTTTGTAAAATTTGAGGGCAGATTTACAGTGTCTAGAGAAATTTTGTAGTGATTTAGAGAAAATGAAATTTTGAGCATATCCTAGATTTGAGGCGACCTAGCAAAAAATTATCAAGGTTACCCTATATATTTTTTCACTTTGTGGGCTCTTCTAGATTATAATCTCAAAATAAATCCAAGAGTTGAAGCAACCACTCGCTTTATAGCCAAGATATTCGCCATGATCTGGAGGCTGCTTTGCATAGGAATGAATAGGCGATCTATTGGTGGTGTGTGCTCTTAAGAAATGTTTTTAACCATTTTTGTGTATTTATTGCTTTTCAGGAATTATATGACAATCAAAGTGAAGAATTAGGTGTACAAATGGGTGTGTTTGGTGACCATAAGGAGGATGACTTTGACGAGTTTTCACATCGGTTTGAAGGCATTAAAGTGGAAATGGAATATCCTTTTATATCAATACAAACTTGTGCAATCATTGTTGCATTTATTCATTCAAGCATTAGGCCCTGTATCCATAGGCTGTTCCCTTGTGGCATGTACCTTATTTTGTTTTCCATTGTCCCCAAGCATACAATGGAGTAGTGTTCATTTTCGTGCTGCAGGTCACAGGATTCATCTGCCGTACACAAGACCATTGATATGATCACTAAGCAGAACAAACTTTATTGTCTATGTGGCACGTCACAATTAGGAACAATGGAAAGCAGGACAAGGGCACACGCCACAAGGGAACAGTCTATGGATACACATGTTAAAGTTTCTCCATGCAGTGAAGGTCTGTTGGTTGCACTTGTTTATGTTTTGTGCTCTTTTTCTTCGTGTTGTTCAGCACTTATCGAGAAGAAAATGTGTAAATAACAAGTGGTCGCGTTGCGTTTTGCGTAGAAGGTCAAATCTTATGCTTAGATACCATCTGCGCATTTTCTAAAAATCATCTTGCCTCAGGCCAACAATCAGTTCTGTAACACTGCCATCAGTTCGTGAAAAGTATCAAAGCGATTGTCTTTAAGCTTACTCTAATTTTATAGAATATAACTGTTTGTATTATCCAAGCGATTGTCGTTAAGCTCTAATTAGAATATAAGTGTTTGTATTATTTTGATTATTTACCTTAACTGCTAATCCTTACTGATATTGATAGTTCCTTCCAAGTCTTAAAGCAAGTACTAGTAGACACACCGGCTGAGCCGTTCTTTCTCTCAATATTACAACACTTTTTACTTATTAGGCAAGATATTTTTGTAAGGTAAGTGGAAATTGTCTATTTATTTTATAAAATTCCAATAAAAATCTTCATCTCCATCTATCTCATGAGTTTTGCATTTCTCTTGTGTTTTGTTTAGCATGTGTGCATGAAACTTAATTATGGTAAATAAGGCTCCCATTTAAAAAAAAAAGCTCAGCCATTTTAGGCCAAAAAACTGTGTTGCCTTTTTTGGGATACAATTTTAAGTTTGGTTGGTTGATTGGGATTTTTTTAAACCTTTTCCCGAAGGAGATTTTGACCTTTAAAACCTCTAAAAACAATGCATGGTAAAAGATTAGAGGCATATGACAACAAAGCAAGATCATATTTCAGTTATTTCTGACGTGACACCGAAGATTGGTTAATTTAGCACATTTATTCTGAGCTAGAAAGGTGAAGTTGTACATTTTGTACAAATTGTACATAAAAAAGGGGCAACACAACCTTTTTTTTTTTTGGGGGGGG
>JXSR01S047487.1:4074-14928 GCA_000969725.1 Ophiothrix spiculata
TTTTGCATATCAAAAAATTAAGTGGTACTCATAATCAACAGAGCACCTCAAAATAGGATTATGTATGTGAAACAGGTGCATTTGATTGTTTTTTAATTTGTACAATATATAAAACAAATCAGAATCTAATCACCCTTTTCATAGAAGAAAACCTGTATTATTTAGTATATATTTCCTTTTTTTAATCCTTTGAAGGTTTCTGCATCTTGTTTACAGGTGTGAAGTATTATGATTAAATAAAATAATAAATATATACTGGGGATTTATAGTGCGCTATGACTCCCTAGATTTGTAATTCCACACGGCCTCTGCACACTTTACAGGTGTTTCTGACCACTGTGGCCCAAGTAAGCTCCATTCCACACCAAGCATCATTTCAGGTTCTGCGGCAATCTCAAGGGGCCCTGAACCTTGATCAGCCCACATACGTACCATCACTGCCTGGATCAGCTCACAGAGTTTCATATAGGTTTCCATGAGACAATTAAGCAGTTAGTTCCTTGTCCATGGGAATTTCAAGCACACTCTACTTTTTGCACCAGCGGGGTTCAAACTCGGGACCTTCTGCACCGTCAGTACCGTTTGAGCTAACGTGACTGCTCTATGATTTATCACTGAAGGCTCCATCCTAATCCGCTCAATATTTTGCAAATAATAAAAAATGAATCTGCACAACAAGAGTATTTCATTTCTTAAGAAACATATGACATTCAAAGAAAAGAAAAAAAAACATATCAATAATTCAAGGTAATTTAATTCATCAACAAGAATTTTAAGCTTTTATTACAAAAATTATTATTTACAAAAACAAAACAAGTTTTGTGTACCAGCCCACTCATATTGTCTCTTGAGATAGTTCGGATGAGATATTGGGAATATGATGATATGATGAAAGTGAACCAAAAAAATGAAAATAGATGAAAGAATATTGATCATGTTTGCTATTTTAGATCGGGTACAAGAAACTAACAACAGGATGTATAGCATATTTTTGTTGATCTTTTCTATGAAAGACCCACGCTTGGAAACTTAATTGCTTTTATTTGTGGAAAACATGTAAAAGATATCATTCAAAATCATAAAGGAATAAACAAAAAAGATTCACACTTAATTGTTGTAAATAGAATATTGAGGGGTGTTGAAACACACTTAAAAATGATGTCATTGTAAGTGATATTTTTATAGAATCTTGTAACCATATGTTGCTGCTTATTATCAGTCCGGGCAGAGCACCTAACCCGGTGGGGCAGTCCCATTTTGGAGGTGATGCTTATGTAAGGGTCAAAAGACCCCCTTTTTCACAGTCGCTGTCTTTCAAAGACCCCTAATTTTTTACAACTGCATGTGCTCTCACCCAAAGCCCCATAACTTTTTTTATTTTTCTCTCACAGAATGCCAATTTTCACTTACCGAATGCCAAAAAACAGGGTCTCACCCGATGACCACTCACCCCTCAAATTTTGTATTTTTTTCCTACTGAATGCCAAAAATCAGGCTCTCACTCAATGACCCCTTATTTTTTTAGTCTTTGCTATCACCGAATCCCCAGCCAGTCAGAGCGCGGGCCTTACACCCGTATCCATTTCATATTTGACTGCCCCCGGGGCCTAATCAGGATTGCAAACTAGATCAGGTTAAGAATTATCTGATCAGGTACAAGGTCCCATGATGCATTGCTGATATAGATTTTGATTCAAATTTCAAATTGAATTTGGATTAAAGGAACTTGGTCCGATTTTACCAAATGTGCTTTTCAGTGTCATGTGAAAGATGATCCTGAAAGAAGTTTAAATTTCAAATTTCAGCTGAATTGGTCAAACCCTTTTGTTTTTATGCGTGATTTTGTATTTCAGAGGTGCCCATACGTTACTGTGTAAAATTAATTATGGTTACTGTAATTAGACACATTTACATACATATCTCCAAAACAGAACATAGCTCAGCTGTGAAATTTCACGTGGTTTGTGAGAAACATGTGAACAATATTTTGGTTACCAAAATCTCTTAAAGTTTGAAAAAAAGATGAAGCAATTGGACCTTGCTCCTTCAAAGTGAATTGTCAAGCTCTTGTTTTTATTTTACAAATTTCAACACTGATAATTAATTATTCTGTTTGAAAAGGGAGAAAATATTTAGTTTTTCTATTGATTATGTTAAAAATGTAGATGCAAGTGTGTCAACTTGAATTTAACAAAAATAGTGGAATTTTGTGTAACAAAAACAAGTACTAGATTCATTTTTTTTAACAAATGTTGAATTTGACAAAATAGTAGAATTTCATGTGACAAAAACAAAATGTACTAGATTCATTTTTGTTTCTAACAAATGTTGAATTTGACAAAATAGTAGAATTTCATTTGACAAAAACAAAATGTACTAGATTAATTTTTTCTAACAAATGTTTTATATCTTGTTTTTTCTTCCATGTTGCAAAATCAAATGTTCATTGTCTTCACTTGGATGTAAACAGGTAAGTTTGCAGGGTCCCCAGTTTGTGTGTGTGCTTTTAATTCAAATTTTATTAAGTTTTTCTACGAGTCTTTTTATTTAAATTTTCATATATGTTTTCACTGATTTTTGTACTTCAAATAAAATAAGAATGTGTACGTTGAGACAAAAATTGTATAAAGATTATTAATGTTTCGTTGAAATCTTTTAGAACGCTTTCAAGATTTTATATCATTTTGTATTTGCTAGTATACACAACATCGTAAGACTGGTTGCTTGTAGTTCTATTGAGAATATTCGATAGAAGTATATATAAACATCTAACAAAAGATATAATTTGGATCTCTAGAATAAAATCATGGTCCGTTGGTTCTGTGTATGCTTTTAAATATTGTTTTTTAAAAGCAATCAAATAAATACTTCAAGAAACATCAAGAGCAACAGGTAACTCAGTAATCATACATTTGTAATTTTGTCCATCTTAGTTGCAATCTAGCTAAAAGGAACCTACCCTTGCTTATTGTAGTCATCAAAAAATCAAACATGATTTTTGTTATATTATTATATATTTCACAGGATATTTCACCTGTAATTTCTCTTGCATGGATCTCCTGAGAATTGCATTCTACAGAGTTGCAAGAAATTGTGTTCCTATTGTCCTATGAATAAAATGTTGTGTTGAAAGGTTTTAAAATAATCCATACTAAGGCCAAACAGATTGACACAAGGTGTTTTTACAGTGTGTCTGGATGAAAATTCTGACTCCATAATATTATATCATGTTTTATCTGATCCTAACAAACTGAAAATAATATGCAGTTATTTAACACTCTTTTGTTAAGTGTGCATATTGAATAAATACTGGCAAATTGTTTCAAGCCAAAGGTTTTAATTTGCGAAATACAAAAATATGTCTTTAAAAAAAGAATTATGAAAGTTGCTCGTGCAATTCATTATAGTACGAGTGTGAAAAATCTTCAAATGCATAGCAAGTTTTAAGTAAAACGATTCATTCATTTGAATAAAATGACAAAATGCAATCATTCTTTTGGTAAATGATGAACAAGAAATAGACTCTGGATTGTGGTACATTTTGCTTGTCAAAAGAAAGGGTTTTATAATGTCATTTTTGTCCATTTGTTATCATCCTGTATGTAATAGTTAAGATGCTTTTTGTTTCCAAGTTTCTATGAGGAATTTACGGATTAGGCAAAGTCAACACTAGCAGCACTTTGTCAGAGTTTTAATCATAAATATATTTTGAAAATGTGTGAAAAAAAATGAATAAGAAATAATCTAAAGAAAGATACAATATTGCAATATGAGTTTTGAGGTTTAATTCTGTCTGGAATCCAGAACAGCCCAATCCACAAGTTACGTGTCCAATCCACAAGTTCACGCAGCATGCCTTGTGTATTGCTGAGAGAATGAAAAAAATGTGAAAAACTTGTGCAGACAGCAGTGTTCTTGCCATGGGGGTCACCTGGTATCCTGAAGGAACAAAACCTGGCAACCATGTCACATATACTTTATGTAAATGATCTTTAGTACCTACTCAAGTTGTAACTATAGACTGTCTTAACATACTGTTTTGTTTTGAATTTCCCGTGATTGAAAATGTACCTGAATTCGAAAGTGTTACATGGAGAAAAGCCACTACAATGATAAGAAAAGGTTGTTTTACCTCGAACATAACATTGTTTTGCTTAATTCTAAACTTTATAATCCACCTGAAGCAGTTTTCTCCCGGGAGATCACTCAGTATGGCTGTGTAACGTAGGATAACCATTGATAAAAGACTCTAATCTTCTTTTTCCTTTTTCTATGGGACAACAAGGAAGAAGATTTAGCACAGGCATGTTTCAGTCAATACTAAATTTATAATCCACCTTGAAGCAATTCACGCAGTATGCCTTGGTAATGTTAGGATACTGGAGAAGCAGATTTAGTCCAGGCATGAGAACCACAGAAGTCACAGACAGCAGTGTAAGCTTGCCTCATATGATGATACACCTGTTACCCTGGAGGAACAAAACCCACAAATGCAGATTGAAAGCATGTTACATCTCCTGTATGTAAATCATCTTTAGTACTCAAGTTTCAACCATAGACTGTTGGAACAGGCTGACAGAAAATGTAACTGCAGAATTTCAAGTTGTTGCATGGATAATAAAAGCCACTATTTTGATAAGGAAATGTTGTTTTACCTCTAAACATAACCTTGTTTCAGTCCGATTCTAAAACTTAATAATCCAGCTTGAAGAAATTCACTCAGATTTAGTACAGATATGAAAAACTCAGACAGTAGTGTTCTTTTGCCTCATTAGGATGTATAACATGGTATCCTGAAGGAACAAAACCTGGCAAATGATTGAAAGCATGTTACATCTTCTGTATGTAAATTACCTTTACACTTTATAAGCAATTCATACACTCCGCGTGTCATCTAGTCAATCAGAACGCAAGGATATAAAGTACGCGGAGTGCAGTGGATCTTCACAATGCACTGCACTTGTTGCGTTCCTGTTGGTGTAGCAAGCGTTTAGTGCGTATGAAAGTTTCATTGTTTTTGTTGGGTGATTATTTATTTAGTTTAGAGAAGTTTTGGATTTTAATGGTCATATTAAAGGCCTTATTTCTTTTCACAAAAGATACAATATTATTTTTCTGTCGTGTTTGAATTAGATTAATAAATTTGCATTGCATTATGCTCGTAAAATGAAACAAAATCAATGCACTTGCAGTAAGTTTTGATTGCTATCCAATGCACTCGGCCCCTACGGGCCTCGTGAATTGGACCCATCAAAATTTACTGCGCGTGCATTGATTTTGTCTCATTTCACTCGCGTATGAAATACGCATTTATTAACCTATAATTCTAAGTAGTCTCCAAGAGTATCCAGCAAATTCTGGATCAATCATGTTCCGAGAGACTTCCTTGAAGTCTCCAGGAGGTCTTCTTGATTTTTTACATGTAAATTAGCCTGAAGGTCTCCTGGAAAGCTGCTATACTTTGTTGTGACCCAAGTTGCAACCATAAACTCTTGTAACAGGCCGCTTCGTTTGGTTTTGAATTTCACATGACAGGACAGAAAATTGAATTGGAGAAATGCTTCAAGATCACCAGAAATACATCTAGTTTTGAAGGTGTGATACAAAAACATTTCTAATACATGGTTATCTCTACTAGTAATGAGTAATGATTAGTGGTCTGTGGCTTGTGGTTAAACCTCTTTATAAATGGCAAGTGCTGCTTGTAAAAGGTTAAATACACTCATGTGGGTTGGCCATCCATCAAATGTACTCTTTTCAACATCATTTGTCTGATGATTATGTCTAATTAGGTCTATATGGATTATTTTTCAAAAAAAAGGAAAAACATGTGTATAATAAAAGGTTTCAGGAGACTGGAGGTCTCCTAAACACTTTACAAGCAATTCTAAGTAGTCTCCAGGAGTATCCAGCAAATCCTGGATCAGTCATGTTCCGAAGGAAGTCTCCAGGAGGTCTCCTGGATTTTTTACATGTAAATTAGCCTGAAGGTCTCCTGGAAAGCTGCTATATTTTGTTGTGACCCAAGGTGCAACCATAAACTGTTGTAAGGAGAGACACATTAACTAATCGGCAACGTGGTTCAGATATCTGCACCAGTCGGAACAGTCTATTTCTCCCCTAATCTTAAACATATCGATAATTACTCTTATCTACACATTTGATTATGTACCTGTGAACTATATCTATAATTTTAAAGCATAAAAATGACAAGGTTCCCACCAGATGCCCCAAATTTGACTTTGCCGTCTAGTTCAGATAACGGCAAAGCCGTTGCTGATTAGTTTACATGTCTCCCCTAACAGGCTGCTTCATTGGTTTTGAAATTCACATGATAGAAAATTGAATTGGAGAAATGTGTCAAGATCAATGGAAATACATTTAGTTTTGAAGGTGTGATACAAAAACATTTCTAATACATGGTTATCTCTACTAGTAATGAGTAATGGTCTGTGGCTTGTGGTTAAACCTCATTATAAAAGGCAAGTGCTGCTTGTAAAAAGTTAAATACACTACTTTGGGTTGGCCATCCATCAAATGTACTCTTTTCAACATCATTTGTCTGGTGATTATGTCTGATAGGTCTATATGGATTATTTTTCAAGAAAAAGGAAAAACATGTGTATATGTTACAGACTCTAAATATAAATATTAGATGATATTTGATTTTACCCTTCAGATACTAAGGTAAAGGGGATGGCCTGTATTAGGTCAGAGTGCCCATCTCTCTTTCCAAGCGATTGGGCCAGACTACATATTTTGTTATATTTGTGGTGAAGGGCCAAACACCTCCTTCCCCTCGAGTCTGATACCTTCCCAGCATTGAAGAAAGCCGGTACCCATTTGACATCTGGGTGGAGAGGAGCACATTAGGGTAAGTCAGGGGTGTGAGAGTTCCTCTTTTCAGCTGATTTCCTCGTGTTTGAAAATGTTCATGTGCTAAAATTTTGGCTTTTTCATTCATTTTCAGCCCATTTTTGACCTTTTACCCCAACTTTACACGCTTTTCCTCGTTTTTGTCAACTGGCCTCTCACACCCCTGGTAAGTATCTTGCTCAAGGACACTACACACGCCCCCCATCAGTTATCTAATATAATAATGTAAAATGAGAAACATGTAGGTTGTCTAATGTACCACACTTTGATATGACGGGTCACATATAGCAGGACATAAACTGCACGAATATTGAGTGAACTGAAGAAAGTGAAATATCTTGCATTTTTTAAACCTGAATATATATATTTGTTTTAAGACATATCTGTTTGTGATATAATCTATACCATTAATTGGACCAGATTAATGGCTTTGCTTTAATAACAGAAAAGTAGGTTATAAAAGCATAAACGCTTTCATGGATTTCCTGTCTGTCTAGTCTTGTTTTCCCAGGCATTGCATCTTAATTAAGTTACTTAAAAACCATTACTATTTGAAAACCAGTTTTTGGGTGTACAGAGAAAAAAGTTTGATAGAAAAAAAAACCTTACAAATCAAGGGGAAATATGGTGAAAGCGGCAATTTGATTAACAATAAAAGAACATTCAAATAATACAATAGATATTTGGATTTAGATTTGGTTTAAAAAATTCAAACTAAACATTATTTTAATATGTCATCATATTCATTGCTGAAATATTTTATGTATATCATAGAACTAAAGTGAGCCATCATTTTTTAACTAGTTTGATAATGTTGCAAATATCAGATTTAATATGTATCATCATCTTTCAGCTGCGGATGAGGAAATTGCAAATGTTATTACTGACACTTTAACCTGCCTCAGTCAGATTGTAGGTAGTGCTTTTTTATATTTACCTCAACTTAGTAGCAACATGTGCCAAATGAGTTGATTTGACTTTCCATGTGTCTGGAGAGATGCAGGTTCTTTGGAAAAGCTGTGGAAAGTATATAGAGATAACCATTTTATGATGTAATTTTTTTGTATCACACTTTCAAAACTGGATGTATTTCTATTGATCTTGACATATTTCTCCAATGCAAAACCAGTTGAAGCAGCCTGTTACAACAGGTCTTCCGAACAAAAATCAGAATTTTTTTTACTAAAATAGAGCAAATTTCAGGAGAAAAATTCAATTTTTATATAAATTTGACTCAAAATTTGGTTGATTTTGTATATGGAAGGGTCTCTTTTTCTTGGAAATTGGTATCTGTATGGGTGGTACTTCAAAATTTCCCAGCAGCACACCCTACCAAAATCAAAATTGAGTACCCTTCCCAGGAGTGAATGCTTCAAGTGGATTATAAAGTTTAAAATTAAGTGAAACAATGTTATGTTAGAGGTAAAACAACCTTTCCGTATGATAATAGTGGCTATTCTCCATGTAACACTTTGAAACCCAGTTACCTTTGCTATCAAGGGAAATTCAAAACGAAAGAGTCTGTTTAAACTGTCTGTTTTTAATAGACTGTCTTAAAAGACAGTCTATAGTTACAACTTGAGTACTACTAGAGATCATTTACATACAGTATATGCCCTGCTCGCTACCGGGGACCCGGGCACAGCAGGGACAATTATACCTGGGGCTGTTACCATTGGATTACAAGAAAATAATGCCCTACAATAACATAAAATTGACCAGGCTGACATTACTGTAGGACTTAGTATAGGTTTGGGGTGGATAGTCACATTTTCTCATGTAAGCAGAAGAAAGTGCAATAGTCCTGGCAATAGTTGCACACTGTGGCTCTTGAAATGGTTCTTCAGGGACCCAATCCACTGACACATGGCAGAGAAAATTTTGAAGGATTTTTTTGCATTCTAGTGATGATTGGTGTTAGATAAAAATAACATGTGGCAACCATTGCAGATAACACTTTCTTGCACTCATATGACCATATATGTAACCCGTCATATTGAAAGGTACCTTCAGGGTCCCAAAATGAAAATTGATTTTTTGGTCTCATCTGAAAGATTATATTTTAAGCTTTAAAATGACACCTTGCTTTTGGTTATGGGATGTTCGATTGCAAAGTTACATCCAAATCGGTAAAAGGCATCGTCGGGCTGATTCAAAAAACTTGTGTTCTTGGAAAATCAAGTTTAAAGTTTCTTTACTGGTAAAATTTGAATGGCGAAAGGATTTTTATTTCGCTTTGTCTTATGTTTTGGATGTTGGAACCTAATTAGTATGATTACGTCTTGATCTTTTTGTTAAGGCGCATTAAAAATCCCTTTTGTATGTATGTATGTATGTCACTTCAAAGGTAACGTTTCTGATAAAATTATAAATTCGACCTTGGATGTGATTTTTGACTCTGCTCAGCTTCAATGGCCTGTATCTTGTATTTTACTATGCTGACCCTAAGGTACCTTTCGATATGACGAGTCACATACATCTGTTTGTGCATGATACAGTTTGGTACCTTAATTTCTTCTATGATAGCTAGATTACATTCTTAGAATCGTACATTTTTAGCAAAGTGTTCACTTCTCTACTGCTAAGATAACAGTCTTAGCTAGTCTTCTCCCTGTGTATGTTTTTATAAGTATTCAGAGCCATTATTTCAAAGTTCTTATGTCTGCTATTAACATGTCATGTGCTTTACATGGGCACTCAGATAAAATTCTCAACTAAATACATGTATTTATGAACCAGTTTGTTTTACATAGTTCAGATAGCAATATTTCTCCTTGTTTGTTTTTATAAAGATTAGTTTTCTTATGACTGGATTATTGAAGTTGTAAGTGAATTTTTCAAACTCAGTTTTACTTTATCAAAATATTCCTGTTAAACCCACTCATGGTGATAATCTTTCATTATCCCTTATTTTGTGGCATTGAAATCCTTTTAAAGAGACTAAAATGGAATAAAGCCTTTTAAGTGGAAAAACATGAATAAAGTTGTCCTTATTTTGTATAGTTGTCCTAAAGGGCCAAGAAATAAATGTGTGCTTGCTCTCAACCGACGCGTCACATCAAAATATCTTGTTGGTTTTTCTAGACTTAAGAAAAAGAGTAAATGTTTTGAACAAATATCAAGAAAATAAAAGAAAATTTCACCTGTCTTTTAATCATAACTCTTGGTCCTTATGAGCAATTTCCAATTGTAAGGTACCAACTTTAATTGGCAGTTGTGTGTGATTTGTTGAAGCATATTATCTCAAATTTAATTGAATACCCCACGAGGTATGTTTTGATATGACTGGTCACAATTTTGAAAATCAGGAAAGAGTTTTAATTTCAATCAAATTTACAAAAAGAATAAGACCCTCTATTTGGATATTCATAATTTTTTTTTCTTAACAAATGTTTGCATTCTGAAACTGTAAAAATAATGATGTTTGTTTTGAATATCTGAGGTGTTTTCTAAAAATATTATTTTGCCCTGCCCTCTTCTGGAGGGATATGATCTAAGGCAAGGCCTTGTCTTTGTTCAGGTTGTCATCATTGTCATCTTCTGACATCACCAACAATGACAAATTCACAGCACAAGATCAGCTGATGACGGATGTTCCACATCTGAGAGTACTCCTGAGCCTACATAAATTCCAGTAGTGCAGAAGTATAAATCATCTTTAATTTTGCATTATTCCAAGATGTTATGAATAAGAAGTGACTAATGTATATAGCATTTCACACTCACAGACAGAAAGACAGATAAAATGTGACACCTGTCAGAATGAAACATAACTAACTGATGAAATCTTAGTCAATAGTGCTGGGGAATTTTCATAACTTTAACTCTTAATCTTAAAAGCTTATGGCTTATGCAGTCTCAAGAGATGATAAAGTTTAAAATGTTTTCAACAGGAATTCCAAGGAAGTGTTACAATAAGAATATTATATAGAATGTACAATATCAAAGATGAGAAGGTACTCATCAAAGCAGGATGTT
>JXSR01S047491.1:26531-37696 GCA_000969725.1 Ophiothrix spiculata
AAAATCCTTTGTCATTTAAATAGGCAAGTAAAAATAAAAATTAAAAAAATTGCAAAAGTAACGACATTTACAGTATAATTTTAGACATATATTTACAACAACATATCAAAAATCTAGAAAAATCTACTCGGTGGAATAGCGATTAATTTGCATAAAACAAAATGGCTGCCAAAACAGGGGGATGAAATTCAAAAATGGTTAAATCATGTTAAAAACCATTCAAACGTGTTCCTCTCATCACAAAGAATCAGAAAAGGTATACTTTAACCTATCTCCGAAATATGGTTGATGAGTTATATCAAATTATGTGAAAGGTCATATCAGGAGTCACGCAACAGGTCCTATTTGAGACACAAAATTCAACATTGTCCGATTTTCTTCAAAATGGTCTCACAATGTTCCTTTCGCAAACGTGTCTACATAAAGTAATAGTTAAAAGTGCTTTAGACCAGTGGTTGCCATAGTATCAGGCAAAACAAAGTTCATATTTACCATTACATTGGGATCTGAAACCCAAAGTTTACTTTGATCTGTAACCATAGCAACAGTACATCTGAGCCATTGCTAATTATTACCTTGTGAGGATAGTTTTGCAAAAGAAATAATTTGAGACCATTTTGAAAAAAATCCGACGATTTTGAAATTTTTGTCTCCCATAGGGCATATATCACGTGACCCCTGATATGACCTTTCACGTTTTTGGACATAACTCATTAACCACACATCAGAGATGGGTAAAAGTATACTTTTTCTGATTCTTTGTGATAAGTGGAACACAATAGAATGGTTTTTAACACGATTTAACCAATTTTGAAATTTTACCCCCTGTTTTTGCAGCCATTTTGTTTTATGCAAATTAATCACTGTTCCACCATGTAGATAATTCTAGATTTTTGATGTGTTGTTGTATATGTTTGTCTGATATCATCCTGTAAATATCATTACTTTTGCAATTTGTTTGACCCATGGCCATAATTTTCATTAATTTTCTTAGCCTAAAAGGGGCGATTCATGTTCCACTTTTCATCCTCAAGGTCACTTCTCTCAAAATTGACTTTTTAGCTTATAAGAAATAAGGCCGAAAACATAGTCGGCCTCCAAACACAATTTTCACTACCAAACATTTTGTCGTGACGTCACCAAATATTTGCAATCGAACTTAAAATATGAACCGGTAACAAACATTTGGTATATGGCAATTCAATACATGTGCAATCTAGCGCGAAATTCTTATTTGGTCTCAACTTGGTGTTGAAGTTATTTTATTTGGAGTGACTCGTCATTTTGATGTCACGACCAAATGTGTGGTGCTCTGGCAAAATGAGCGGAAAGTCGAAATTTTCAAAATTGAGTTTATGGCATATTTTAATTCTCTATAATCTCAGCTTTCGAATGATATATAATATGTCATACTTCCTTTTTACAATCTTTATTAAGAGACAGTCCACTCAAAATCTGGCAGTAGAAAATTGTCGTAAATCGATTTTAAAGTTACTGAATACTATACTTATGATAGCAAAACGCGATCAATTACCCGTGAAAAATTGCACTTCCCGGCATAATTGACCTTCAAAACGCGAGGTATAGATTAACACTTATGCATTAAGACGTTTTATGTCAAAAATCAAAATTTGAACTTTTCACCATATTTTTAAAAACATAGGCCGACTATGTTTTTGGCCTATCAAATCCCAAGACATCCGTGCGAATATGTTTGCATTTTTGAAAAGGTAAGAATTTGTGTGTCATCTTTTAATTACAACACACTAGCCTATGGGTATTTTTTAATTGCTGAAAAGCTTGTAACTTAAACACGAATGGTCGGAACTAAGTGTAATTATCAGCATACATTTATGTCGTACTTATCATTTTAATTAAGCTCGACATCAGAATCGTGAATTGCACCTTTAATATAACATTTCGAATATATGTGTTGCCGCACATCGACTGGTACATCTCTGCGGAAAAGTCAATTTGATATACGACGGTTAAATTTTTATGAGTATCAGAAGCGTGACTAAATCTTAATATCATGAGATTAAAAACAAAATCTGTATATGTCTGTTACGTTTTCCTAGGTACCTATATCAAGCTGTAAGGTTACATTCTCAATTCATATTTTTCAAGGAAAAATATAAATTTTGTGAATGAAACGAAGTCCTTATAAAGTGAAACTAGGTGATATAAAAATCGGCGTACACAACTTTTGATTGATAATTAGCACAGAAACAGCACGGTGTGTGTATTTTTAACATAAACACAAAGGAAAATGTTTTATTTTGACCAATACATATATGCACCAATGATTCAATCTCAAACCATATATGTTCAATCGTCATAAATAAGAAATTTATCAGATCGGATATGTCATATGCTACACGTGCTACTGAACCATGATACCCTTAACTACCGGGCAATGCAATTCTAATTGGATTTTTCTCTCCACTTTTATACATACCTTGTATGAAAAGGCTGCAGGATATGACATGAAACCGATGTATGATTTGGGATGACGTATAAATACTATTATGGATATGACTATTACTTTAACAAAGCGCTATTTTAAAGGAAACCATTCGTAAAACATCCTAGTTCTTCAAGGAAACGAACTCCTTACCAAAACATTTATTTTGACACCTATGGCAAGAAAACAATAATTATACCATGGTTAAACCTGCATGTATAATGTTGTTTCTATATAAGTACGTAGCATCAAGAGGCGTACGAGTCCAACAAACGTTTAAATCATTTGTTCACAACTGAGTATATCAGTTGAATTGTTGCAAGGTTTAGGGTGTACAATGCAAGTGTTACTTATGATTTCTTTTACACAACAAGTACAATGTGCTCATATATACAAATCAAACATCGTGATTTTTAATTTTCCAAAAATGAATCCAATGTGGCTCGATTCCCTTTAACAATCAAGCTGTTAAATTACTTTTGAGTCACAATTAAGTTGGTAACTTGTCTCGACAAAATAAGTCTGATCCAGTTGTTCTTTTTTCTTTGTACCTTTGACCTTTTAAAACCTTTTAAAATGGGTCACATAGTAACCCAATGCCTAGTTTCATCATGATTCAATTTGATTGATTTAAGTTTTCACTTTCAAAAGGCGCCTCCCTTGTTTCATATATTGCAGTTTATTAACATTAAAATGTAACTTTTTTTTTATAAATTGCGTATTTATTGAGCTGTTTCAGATAAGAAGAATTACTTTTCAACAAAATAGTCAACTAAATAGTTACATAAACCCACGTTTATCACCTGGTTATGAAATAAGCACCCAGGATAAACACATTGATAGTTTTCTTAGGTGACTGTTTATATAACCACAGGTGTGTTATTCAATTGGATTGTATATATTTTAATTTGAAAAACATGTGCTGCCCTAAATGTCCTAAGCTGTACGCCGTAAGCATGCTGTTAAGGTCAGATTCCTTTTATCCGTTTGCGGTGCGGTTGCGGTGCGTTTTGCACTGTAAGGCTACAGTAACTGGTGATGGTATTATGTAAAGCACAAGACTGAATGGAGCTGGATGGTATCAGGTTGAAGCTTTACATTTTACAACTATCAGTACCCTTATAGTGCAAGATGCACCGCGACCGCACCGCAAACGTATAAAAGCAATCTGAACCTTAAGAATTTAACCCTTGTACAGTATACGATGTCTTATATGGTCACATAACCACCGATCGCTGACTGGTAACGTTGCGGGAATCGCAAGCAGTCACTGGTGTCATACCTATTTCACACTAGCGTTGTGGCTTCCAGCGACTTATTTTACCATGGCATGATTAATAACGATTTAAACAAACACATAATATGTAACTTTAAAGTATTGTTGCTCCCTCTGAGGAAGACATTTACATCGAAGAGCAATAAAGTTACAAAGCAACATCCGTATTATCAAATATCCTTAGGTAATATTCATATTATGGATCAGATGTATTCGACCCAGATAAAGAAATTACTTACAATCCGAAACAGGTTTTGCCTGACTGCAATTTACTTACAGCAAGTGAATTAATGTCTGACTGCTGTACGTGAGTTGCTCGTTTTAAGTTTAAAAGCGTGTAGCTTTCCACTAAAACAGAATAAAAGATGACTACATTGCTTTCCCTAGATTATTTGCAACCCTTTTACACAACTTGGGTATTTTAACCTTTTACGCTCTATCATATAATTTCCTGTTTTGCCTTATTTATTTTGTCCAGGTGTGCCAAATGTAAATTTGTCAATTTCTCCATTCATTTGTCATTTAATGTATACCACATGATTGTATCATAAATATGTTTTCCGTGAATTGAGTGATGATGGGTTGGTTGAAAGTTTTGAAATGCTTAATTGTTTCGACGTTCACAATTCCATGGTCCTAAAATCTTCATGATCTGCTCGTATAGTCAGTCTATTATATGTTTACCACTTATTCTTGTACATTACTTCGACTTGTCTGATTGATCATGCAAACTTTCAAGAAAATCATATCGTCCTCCATTTTCTGATTCCCGGTCAATGAGGAAAACAATTAGGACAATTGAGTTTTAAGAACAAGTTCTATTACTCTTCAATGTTTACGCCGTCAGAAACAACATTGCATTCGTGATCTGAAAATTACCGTAGCCTTGAGTTGTCTTTTGTGTTATACATACAACGATGGTCACGTCAGGGCATCTATGGTAGAGTAGGATCAATGTCCTCATGAAAGGAAATGACTTACATAGGACTGAAGGAATGACAGTTCACAGAGGTATCATTCGATGATGCAATAGAAAGAAGAGGAGAACAGGAAGACGATGAGGAAGTACAAAAATAGAGGACAGGAAAGCAACACAAGACAAGATAATTTTGTTGATGATTTGTGTTGTGATATAAATGCTTATTATTTTAATTCAATCTTGTTTCTTGTCCAAAGAATTCGAAATTCCTGAATTGTGCAATTGTGAAATGTCCTCTACAGGAATGAAAATAATTCTTTTTCAATAATTTTTCAACCACATTTTGATATTGTAATTGCTTTTGACTATTGAAAACGTTCTAACAAAAAGCCCGTTCATCTCGAACCAGCCGTAACTGCGGCCTCATGTCATTGATATGTTTTCAATCATTTACAAAGACCATGTTATTTGAATTGAAATAACTCCTCATTGAACTTCACTTGAATGCCAGAAGCCAAGTTAGTGTTCCGACAAATGTTTTCATTAAGTAAAAGGTAAAAATGAGGCAAATGCTATTTTTATTGATGGTCCTCAGATCTTAAGAACATATACAGCTTGTCCCAATATTAATGCAACGAGCAAATAAAAGATATTTAAAAATAGTTACCAAAAGATTAAATCATAGTAATATATGTTTTTCAAAAGTAGAGTAATTACTCTACAACATTTTTTTTGTCCCGTTTCATTTTACCACTCCAGTCCAAAGATACGGAGAATTTAAAAAGGCCCTTTAAATCAACTTTGGTCCGATTTGTAAGTTTAGACTTCCAGCTAAAGAAATGCAAACTTTAAATGAAGATAATTCTTCAAGCAATTGGAGCAGAATCAATCCAAACCAATCTTACCTGACCTGTACCTAACATTAAGTGATATTTTAAGTTAAGTTTTAACTTAAATAGGTCAAAATGTTAAATTAAAGTAGGGATCTTCCTGATACTCTCATATTCCCTGACTCTGTTACTTTTGGTGCAAAAATCGGGAAGTTAAGAATACATTTTTTACCAAAAGAGTCGAAAAAAGGGATTCTAATGATATATGTCAACAAATAATAAGTCTTTAACCGAAATCACGGAAGAAAACTGAAGACAAAGGAGTTTAAGACCTAATGATTCATCTGGCCCGTCAAGGGGACGCAACAGGTTGACTAAACCAGACACAACAACTTGCTTAATATCAACAGATCATCATTTAATTGAGTCCTTTTATCATGAAATGGGTTCAAGGGATGCTTCTCCTAATCATGTGATGTTTTTAGCAATTTCCATTCAACGTGTGCCTCAATGACGTCACCAGAAGTGAAACTTTACGGATTAACAAATCGGACCATCAAGATTTTTCTGGTCTGTACAAAATGTGCAATAACTTTTGATTCAGAGATCCAAATTAAACAAATCAAAGATCCTGTAAAAGCCAATGGTCTACTCTATAATTGTATTGAAACGTTTGATCACCATTGGGCTCTGTTCTCTCAAAATAAAAGTTAAAAGTTCGTTGCTGTACAGTATTTCATACTTGCAATAATTTTTTTGAAATGAAATTTTGCAGGTGTTTTGAAGCCAGCTTAAAGATTGTAAATCTGCAAAAAATTCTGTTTCGTCAAATTACGACCTTTACATGAATTTTTGCCGGTAGCGCAAAATGAAGTTTGCCGCATTTTTGGCTATTTCGAGTTGAACAAGCACATAAATTTATCTTATATATACGTCGAACAGTAAAACAAAAATGTTCAGTAGTTTTACAGGAAAAGTTCATTTTGGTGTGAAACGAACGCTGTAATAAAGTGATACTGTCAGATATAACAAATATAGACGTACACGAAGTGAGATTGCTAATTATCACACGAGACCCGACCTTGTATATGTGTTAAACATTAAACTAAGGAAAATTCTTTATAAATGTGTTTAGACAAACAAATGTATCCACCCAAGTTATGATACAAGTGGAAACCATGTTCGTTCTTTCAATCGTCATTTAAAGGATTTATAATAATAAAGACTCCAAAAAAAGTATCGCCTCGTCTCAAAAAATGACTCTTGCGCCAATACGGTACTCGCAAACGTAGTTTGAAGATATTGTAAACAAGCACTGGAATTTCAGCTTTCATTTGATACCCTATTTCTGATAATTGACTGAGAAACACCGAAGTTATGGACATTTCAAACCCTCGAGGTCAATTTTTAAAAGTTGCTAATTTCATTTTTTGCACTGTACAAACCAGTAGCGCAGACCTAAGGATCAAGATGAGGTGAGTTTGGCCACTGAAGCTCGAACCATACGTCATTGGATTCTAACCATCATCCATCAAGATATTGTTTTTGTTTTCATCTTATTAATGACGAGAAACAATATAAAACTTCAAATTCAACTGGTAGGCATTTCAAGCCTTAAAAAAAACATCGTGCACCGTTATTCGTGCTCTTGTGGTCTGGTACCTGCGCCATGTCTTTAATGCCAGTAATGACTACCAATTGAATGTCGTTTTTCTCGTTTTATGTCGTTTTTTCACTATTTATAACAAAGAATTATTGAAAAATTAATGAAAAAAATCCATATCTTGATTATTGTTGATGGATAATGCTTAGATACCAATGACCGTGTGTTTCAGGGACTAAACTCACCTCATTATCATCCTTACTCTTGCGTTACTGGTTTGTACAGTGCGAAAAATGAAATTAGCAACTTTTAAAAATCGACCTCGAGGGTTTTAAAAGTTCATAACTTCAATGTTTCTCAGTCAATTATCAGAAATAGGGTGTCAAATGAAAGCTAAAATTCTAGCGCTTGTTCACAATATCTTCAAATTACGTTTGTTAGTACCGTATTGGCGCACGAGCCATTTTTTCGAGACGAGGCGATACCTTTTTGGGAGTCTTTAGATATCATAATGCCACACGTGTTATTGAACCCTGATATCCTTAACTACAGGGCAGTTGCAATTCTAATTTGATTTTACTTTTCACTTCTTAAGGATACCTTGTAATGACTGCAGGATATTACACGGAAATCGATGTACATGTATAATGTATAATGACGTTTAAATTCTTTTTCACATGTATATATCACAGTATTTTCAATGATATCTTTTGTGAAATTATTCTGTAATTCGACAAGGAGAAAATAGCTAAATTTAGCGGTTCTTTGTATTTGTCATTTCTATTTTTAGGGGAAAAACATGATACAATGAAAAGTACTTTTGACTCGAACTTTAATAATAATGGATGTGTAACCTAAACTTCATTTTTAAGGAAAATACCTTATACAAATTATTTATAAAGTACTCCGGCAATCATAAAACTTGATGACAGTGTCACTATAATTGATGAGACTGGAAGTATATATGTTTGAATGTTAAACAACTAGCCTAGTACCTTAATTTGTAATCTTTATATGGAGACAAAAATTGGAGTCCCTGGGTGCAATGGAGTATAACGCTAGTATCATGAATGATAAATGGTTATATGCAAACTCTTGACATGTTCTTAAACTATTTAACAGTGTTTTGCTAAGAATAACATCGAATGTTATCGAAGTTTCCGTGTCAATTATCGCAAGTTTTCCGACACACATACTAATGCAGCTCAAACCATGACATGTCATTGGTGACGGGTTCTAACACCATGACGTTAGCAGTATCAGAATGCGCATGCGCATCACGCAAATCCAAAGTAAAACCTGTAAAATGCTTTTTCAGAAGACAGGCATTTGCTAAATTTACAACCATTCCTCAGCAGATGTCATGCCTCAAATACTTGTTAACTCTGAACGACATTTTAGAAGCGAGCAGTTGACATCATTAAATCATCACAAACGACCAATGTTTTACACAAACGCTTTGTACACATATTATGCTTATCATGAAACAATCACATTTATATATTTGACAACTAAACAATGCTTAATATTTAGCTGATTATATTATATATTATCACCAATACTAAACGATCGTGTATTTCCTTTATGATTTATGAATGTGTTTTAGCAGGTTGAACTAAACATTTGCTAAATGTTATTTATAAACATGATAAAGACAAACAAATTTATGCTACACATAAGAAACAATTATGACTGCAGTTTTCAGAAATCCGTATTTCTTTACATCACATGCGCTTGTTGCAGCAGCATAAGTTGTTCGTGATATAGCACGAAGTAATGTTTTTTAAATGTAAAGACGCGACTCTTTTGTCATAGAAACATTTTGGCAACTGGTTCGAGATATGTACCTTACATAGACAAGCTGGGTCCACCATTGACTTGTTTTATTATATCAAAGTGGTAATCAAATTGGGTTGACGATAATAAAAGTGTGACTGTCCGTTGCCTTTATTGCTTGTAAATCGCTCGAGGTGTTTTTTCATGTCATGTTAATCATTAAGGCCTTACGTTTTGTTCTTAATTACGTACTTTCGTATGTAACAGAAGTTTTATATATTCCCTGAGACAATAATAAGCCTAAGAATCTATATCATGGTCATAATGGTGACATTCTAAGGCAATAAACAACATATACAGTGATTTGAAATCCTTCACTACAAGTTAAAGTAAACAGCAAAAGAAGACAATACCAACAGCAATTTTACATAATCCTTGCATGTATCATAAACCTTATAATTTCCAAATTGAAGTTAATTGTTAAGAACACGTCTATTTTTTCGACTAGATGTGGCAGTAAACTTGGGCTGCAAAAAATCTGTATCATTTACTCACACTTGCCCGATGCCGCAAACACAAGTTGTTCATAATAAGTAATAAGTAATATTTGTAAAGATGTAGAACATTTATTCATAAAAAAGTACATAAATATTTTGGAAACATATTTGTTCGAAAGACACCTATGTAAACTTGGGTAAATAAACCATTGTCTTGTTTTTATCATAAAGTAATAATCAAAGCGGGTCGACTTTATTTAAGGTAAGTGTGACTGTCCATTGCCTTTATTGCTTGAATGTCGCTTGAGGTGTTTTTTCATGTCATGTAAATCATTAAGGCCTTACGTCCGTTTCTTAATTGTGTCCTTTGGTATGTACAAAAATCTTCTTTTATTCCCGAAGGCTTAGTAAGCGAAAGAATTTATATCATGGTCCGAAGTGTCGACATGCTAAAGTTACTTAAAGGTGTTTTGAAGCTTTTGCTGGTTAAAATAAATACCACTGGCAAACAATTACTTCATGGACACAGTACTCACAGTTTACAATGCAAGTTGCATTAGAAACGGACCGAAAAGCCTAATAATCATCAAATCTGGAATAATGAATTAATTTAATGGATAAGGCATTTTGTTAATACAATGTAATAGTCAGTAATCAAAACATGTCCAATATCTGAATCAGTGATACAAGAAATTAATTCAGTTTACAATCGCTTATGTGAAAATTAATTTAATGTGTTAAAAATATTTAGATAACAATTCCCATAAAATTTCAAAGTTTCATGAACTACCAGCTACTCTTTTGCGGTATAAGGTCATGTTGTGCTATAGTATTTGAATTGTACAGTATGTCCCACAAAACAAACCCTTACAACCTTTGCGTGTTTAGGTTTCTGCTTCACCGGATAGTTAGAACATATGTAACGGAGTCATTTTATAGTCAATGAAATTAAACTTAAAATATCGTTTGTTTCATATCAATTGATACTCTAGAACAAAAGTTATGTTTCATGATTGCCATGAAACACGTTCATTTTATGGACAATAGGATGGCACGTTTATATATTTTACTTTACCGGTAAAGCAGGGGACTTTACAATAAATAAATGTAAATAAGACCTTAAACTATCTAGAAAAGTCTTTATCCTTTCTAAAAAAAAACACCTTATGCAATCTTTAAAGTGACGTGAAGCAATGCATCAAATTGTACTTTGAAAAATTACCTGTGAGAATGTGTCCACAAACAGCCCCTGGCTTTGCAATTCGATGTGATAGGACCAGTTACTTTTACAGTTATTACACATACTACGATTGATGAATTACTGCTGTCCGACTAAAGATTGATGAGCGTTTCAAGAATGTATCCGAATGTATGGAAATCCGTCAGATGAACCAATCTTGTCATCCCTCACCCCGCCAGGTTATGATATATACAGTATTCCTAGAGGAGGTGGTGACCCACATGGAGGGGTTGCTATCATATACAGAAAAGGCATCACAGTTGTAAATAAATCTTTTGAACAAGATCATCGTTACAAGAGTTTTGAATTCTGTGACTTTGTTTTTACCATAGGATCGAAATGTGTTACGCTGGTAAATGTTTATCGTCAATACCCTTTAGCAAAAAACAAGTTCACCTCTGGAATGTTCTTCGAAGAATTCTCAAGCTTCTTACAGGACTATGCCATATCAAAGGGTGAGCTGGTGCTAGTGGGTGATCTGAATATCCACCTTGATGTTGACAAAGACCCTGATACTCGTAAATTTGTTGAGTTGATGAATAGCCTTGGTCTTAATCAAA
>JXSR01S047491.1:61938-73755 GCA_000969725.1 Ophiothrix spiculata
CAGTTGCTCTTTACTCTTTGATTGTACCTTTGATCCAAGTAGTCATCAAGCTTCTTAAAACAGGTCACATAGTAACCCAATGTCTTGTTTCATTATGACTCACTTTAACTAAACTATCTCTTTACTATCAATAGCTTACTTCTAGTTTTCACTGAGTACCAACTTGCTTTTATGGGCAGCATAATTTGTTTGAGAAAAATAATTTATTGGAGATACATAAATGTTTCTACTTCGGGTTATGATAATACAAACGCACTGAATTTGTTTTCAGATTGGTGTATATATAACAACATGTGTTGTTTTCATTTAAACAAAAAACCGTGGTCAAGGAAATAACTAAACTTTATTATTGTATGAATTCAAACTTACAAAAAGTTACAGAGATAAGAAAAAATCTCACAGAATCACTATAAGTATAATTTGGAAAGTGAAATGTGCACAAACAAATGCCTCTATGTAACATTCATATCATGGATCAGATGTAGTTGAACCAGAAAACAATCACTCAAAGCCCGAAACAAGTTTTGCCTGACTTCACTTACAGCAAAGGGAATTAATGTCTCGACGCTGTACGTAAGTGGGCGATTTTTTAGTAACACTGATCATGCTGACAGGTATAATCTCTCGAATACCAGATTTATTGCTCCGTTCATATATTCTTTACCAAAAAGCCAGCTCTATTGAAAATGGTTATGGATTGGTCTAAATCCTTGAAAAAAAATAGACTCGGATGACGTCAACAGTTCTTTGATTAAAAAATCTATATGATCTGCTCTCATAGTCTGTTCTGCGGTAGAAAATTGATGATCAATACACCGATAAAAGGAAATGGCAATTACCAGAGGAGGATAAGGAAGTGTACAAATATCGGTCAGGAAAGCAATACTAGAAGCAGTCACAGTATGGATAAAAGCAGACAGGAAAATAATGCTAGTAATAACCACAGTGTTGGAAACTTAAAATTCGTTTTATATTTTTTTTTTCTGATTCTGCTTTTATTCTGTATACAACACCATTTTTCGCTATAACGGAAAAGTGTCAAATATGGCAAGTAAACAACTCAATCTTTAAGTGAACACGATCAACTATTTTCACTTTAAATACTGTATATTATCTAACGCCAATTCAAACTGTTTCCTTTAGTGCACATCTTTAAGTATAAATATATCTAAAGGAACAATTAAAGTTCCCAACCGTGTAAACAATAGTATACATATTTTTAAGTTAGCGTATAACAAACATTGTATTCATTTGAGCAATATCCGAATCAGATGTCTGAAGATCAACCCAGCGTAAAACCCAGTTACAACTTTCTTCCACGAGGACACTATCTTATTGGCTCTGCATCAGCATTGAACACTATGCGTTAAGATTTATAATCCCGACACAGATTAGCATTAGGAAGCAGATACAGTATAATCTGAACACTTAGTAGTACATAAACAAACAGGTAATGGCATCATGAAATGCTAAATTAAATTTAAAGGAAACTTATTATGTAGAAAGAAAAATTCAGTGCAATGTATAGTGTGGAAATCAGTAGAGCAAAAGTCAAAAGGTATGTTGTTATTTTTTTGAAAAATATTTTACAACGCCCTTAAATTGTGTGGTCATCAGAGTTTGTGGCGAGGACAAGTGGATCAATGAGCATAAACTGTGTTAGCATTAAGCATACATATTTTATAGTCCCAGTTACAGGCCAAACATTAGAGATGGTAGTGATACTAAATATCAAGTTTTAAAACAGCAAATACTATTACGTGTATGATGTGTATCATTGGCAATAAAACGATTACTACCTATGTTTTCATAAATATTTCCATATTCTAGTTGCTTTGCTCTCCTCGAGGGATATACACCCATGAGTGATAAAGATGAAAATCCCTAACAATCGCATCAACAAGTACTTCCATGTAATATTCATATTATGGGTCAGATATGTTCGACCCAGATAACAAAATCAATTGAAAGAGCTTTGTTCGACTGCATTCACTTCGACAAGTAAATTAATACCAGGGTGCTATATATCGAGTTTGTAGCTTTTAGATGAAATAGGATAAAGTATGGTTTATATACGGTAATTTGCTTGTCGTAGGTCATTGGAAACTCTTCTTCGCATTTTTAGAATATTTTTGTTTTTTCCTATTTCTTGTTTCAATGGGTTCTTCTTTAGGTTATGTGCAATAGAATTCTTGATTAATGCTTGTAATACACACTACCGAGTATTTTAACCAAGGGATGAACCCAAATGTTTTAGACTCTACACCAATCCAACACAACTTAATTCGGATGAGCACAATTTTTATAAAAACAGATATATCTTGGTTAAAATGTTTACATGATCTGCCTGTATATCATGTACCCTGTTCTACCGATATGCCCTTTACTAAAAAGTTTAGGTCATATTTTTAACAATATATTGTTGAAAATTACCATTGAGTAAACATAAAACTTCACCAAAATATCGCCCATTATCAAATTAACCAAAGTTGCGTAATACTGGTTTTACTCAACATTTTTAAGTTTGCTTTAAAGATATGTAATGTTGGTTTTCTGGAACGCAAGAGAGAAAAACATGAAATTTGAAGATTAACAATCCACGCACCACAAACGTTAACGACAGATGTCAGAAACAACATTTGCATCTATGATTTAAATGCACCCTTGTATTTATAAGTCATTGTTGAATTTGTCAAACGATCTTTCATAAAATAGGTGTATAACAATATGCTGATTTGATTTGTAGTCAAACACAATTTTAGATATAAACAAACAAATCCGAAATAAACTGACATTACAAAATACAACAAGAATAGACATACATTAAATTAAGATTGAAAAATATCACACAAAAACTTGTGACTGAAATGTCGTTTTAAATTCCAAGAACATTATTTGTCTGCTTGCTTGTTTGTTTGTTCTGTTCTATTTGTTTGTTTGTTTTGCCAGGTTAGTCCGCAGAGGAAACATTCCTATTCAAAAATCACAAGCCTGAATAACCCATGAAGGACTAATAAAACACCATGCTTGCCAAAGTTGATAAATACAGTTTGACATTTAAACTGTATCGCCGAAAGTCATGATTTAATGGTACATTATGCATGTTCTATGAATATATCCTATTTGAATATCATATATATATATATATATATAAGATACGTTGAGAGCTTCATGAATATATCCTATTTGAATATCATTTACGCTTTATGCTATACGTTACATTGAACCCCAATATGCTTTACTATAGGCAGTTTCAATCCTAATTTGAATTTCCTTTTTTAAATTTTATATATAGCTTGCAATATACGAAATCGATTTATAACGTAATATGACGTATATATTAAATACTGAAATGTATATAGATGTGTTTATTATGTTGAAAGAATTGAATATAATATGTGATGGCTCCCCCCGAAAGGGGGGACTTTGCAGATGATATCAATTTTGATTTTAAAATCTCATCCTTAACAACATTTTCTAAGCTTTAAAATGACACCTTACTTGTTGAAATTGATCAACTGATCAAGGCGATCACATTTTACGACAGAAAATGTGCTGGAAGTTATTTTTATTTTCTTTATTTTTTGCTGCCTATTTTCATCTTTTTCTCGAAAAGTGGTTTTTTTTGCAAAGTCCACCCTTTCGGGGTGAGTCATCACATATCATTATGTATTCGCATTTATTTCGTCTATACCAATTTGAATTATTTTTCAGTTAGTTTGTCACTAAAATGAACCTATGAAAACATATGCTCTAAACTTTGATGTGATGGATATATCTATCCATAAACTTGTTTCTTTCTTACAAACCCCTTTCAAAACACTATAATAGTTCTCGGACGGATATTTGAGGGATTTTTTCACATTCTTGTGTCAAGGTGTAAAATAAATATAACTTAGGGCAGTCATTGCAGATACGCATTATCCAGACTTCCTTGCACTTACATCAGATACAACCGATATTACAGTAAGTAGGTTCAAGTCAATTCGAAACTTATAACCCTAACTCCCAAACTCTTAAAAACTATCGAAGTCCGAATACGTCATACAAACATTTCCCGTTTCCCCTGGGATTTGAACCCTTGACCTCTCGCATCCCGTTCCAATGTCCAGCTATGGCAAGCCACCGAGTATGACCTGCCATGGCAGCACTTTCGTGCCCATCCGTATCCCCGGTCTATGATGTCATCAGAGCCGCCAGAGGCTCGGTGTCAGATAGTCAAGATCATGGTTGCTATCCATCAAATGTTGCCAAGACCGTCTTTTGAAAAATCACCGCTGAGATATTGTCCACAAACAGCCCACATCAAAATGTCAATTGCAAGTCGCTAGGAGTAGCAGCCACCGAACATTTACGATACCTTCCAAGTTTGATAAACGACTTCTGACAGACAAAGATAGATGAACGTTTCAAGAATGCATCCATTGTAAATGAAGGAGGATAAACAAGAGCAAAGTGCTGAAAATCACAGGTTACTTTTGAATTTTGGATTTGTTTCAAAAGATAACATTATATTGACCTACCAGGCACTGTATACATAGCCCAAAGTAGTATTAGCCCAAGAGATTAATGCCTTAATGTGACTTACGCACCCTGGAGTAATTAGAGTAATTCAAGTTTCTTGTCCATGGAAACAAGGAAACATGGTGCCATATGCATAAAAAGTGAAAATTGTTACTTCATTGTAATTTCAAGTATTTACTTAACTACCATATGTATGCATAAAGTGTAGTAAATACTATGAACTTTACCTTTTACTGACAGTATTTACTCCATTGATATGCATAAAAAATACATTTCAAGGTTCCTAAAGAGCTACCTTGACAGTTTACTAGCTCTATCTTTTACTTGTTAGTTTTCAAAATCGGCTACAATTTGTTTTTGGTCTATCGGGAAAAATGACTTTGCCCCACCTAAAAACTTTACTGTTATGCCACTGCCTATAGGTCTATGAGATCAAACTTCCGTATAACAAACAAAAACACGTAGTAAAATGGACGCCCCATTACAATTGTACTTTTGTACGTGTGTGTGTGTTTTAACTATTTCCTAGATGGGAACTTATTCTTCTTTTTTTCGTTGTACTTAATCTAAGATAATTTGTGGTTTAACAAGTCAGCTGTCTGGAACATCATGCATTTTCAAAGGGAAAAAATCGGTTCAAACAAACAAGTGGTTCACATTTCTTGATACGGATTTAAAAAAGTGGCTTGACCACTCCACGTGTCTTGATAATTGCTCAGCAGATAAAAAGCAACACTGCAATAAAGTTATCTGAAAAATTCAGGACTTTACACATGTTTGTTTATCCCGACGTGATTTGTTTACTTGAACGCACTTTGACCAAACAGATTTGTCAGCCATATTTTAATTTATAAAAGACACTTCCACAATGAACACCATGTGTGGAATGAATGACAGGGTCATCCCTCTAATCATGCCTCTATGCCCAACGTAAAGCAAACGTCTAGAATCTTTATAATAATCATAATGACCTCATGTTTTCAGGTTTTTGATGTAAATGTGACACGTAACATCAAAAGGTACAGGTTGTCGGTCGTGTAAATTTGGAAATACAATCAAATTGAACTTGAAAATTATAACAAAAATAATAACAGAATTATTGTCACTATTCATCATACCTTCAAAACCCAAACTTCAATTTTACAAGCAATGTATTATTTTCCTTTCAAATGACATGAAAATATGAATTTTGTTGAAGGTGACAACTTGAACCATTTGATGTAACGTGTCACATATATGATGTGACGTGTCACATATTATATATATATATAAGATACGTTCAGAGCTTCTTTAGATTATAATATTCAGAACAAAAAATATAGAATTATCATCATTTATATATACTGAAGGGCTCTGTCTACCTTTTTGGTCATAAATGGTTTTTGCTCTGTAACTCAGCAACGGATAATTAAATTCAAATAAAAGTATACATTTCTTGAAGCGGATTTGCATACTGAACATGATGATTTGGGTTTTTTTGGACCAAAATGTGTATTTTTGGACCTAGGGTCCAAATATCATGTTTCTGGGCCCAAAATTTTACGGGAAAGCTAAGTAAATTTTGCTTAGGTAAAATTTTGAAACATTTTATTTTTTAGAATTTGGAAAATAATATTTAGGATCGCATTTCCCAAATTTTTGATTTTTATCTTATTTTTTGAAATAATGCCAAAAATAGTCATATTTTGCCAACAATGGTGTCAGGAGTGGGATTTTTTGACATTTTTGGACCAATTTTTGACAATATCTCAAAAACTAGGAAAAATAATTTAAAAAAAATAAAAAATGCGTTCCTAGATATTGCTTTCTAGGTTCTAAAAAGTTCAAAATATCTTTCCCGTAAAATTGTTGGCCAAAAAGACGATTTTTGGACATAGGGCAAAAATTTCACATATGACCTAACCATCACGATCAGTATGCACATCCTCTTCTAGAAATGTATACTTTAATTTGAATTTAATTATCCGTTGGTGAGTTACAGTGCAAAAACTATTTCTGAAAATAAATGGTGCAGGACCCTTAACAAAAAAACGTTTCAAGTACGTACTTGTCAATTGCTATTGTCTAAACGTAGACACATGATGCACAATCTACAACAGATTGACAAAAACTTGTTACAGATTGACAATCGTTCATGAATTCTTGTTCCTTGTATTTTCATTTACTTTCCATGTAAAATAACCAACTGTATCTTGATTTGCTACTCCCCCTAAGCTCTTAAATTATTTTTCAATTCAAATTGAGTTGCCTCAATAAAACAGTTTTTGTTTTTCTATCGGCAGTTGTTTTTACTCATTGTACCTTTAAGCCAAGTATAAACTTTATTAAGCCGCTTAAAAGGGGTCACATCGTAACCCAATGTCTAGTTTCATTTTTATTCTATTTAAATGGTCCAACTTTACACTGTATATGTCCCTGTTTTCATAATATTATAGCTTAGTTTATTACAGAATAGCGACCTGCTATTATAGTAGCATAATAGTTTGGGAAGAAGAATTGATCAACATACCGTATATTACTTAGTATATTAAAACTGAATTATCACTCTGGTAATGATATAAAACGTATTGATATTGTTTCAGGTAGGTGTTTGTATAACAACAGGTGCATGGAATTTCTCTAAATATGTTGTATAAAATAAAATGTGTAATTTACATATTGCATTCATATTACAGATTATATGGTTAAAATGTATAAAATTGCAAATTTATCGGTGGGTTTAGTTTTCCTCATAATCAAATGTTATCATTTAACTATGAATACGTATCAAGGAAAAACCAAAAGTCCTTGAGTGTAAAAATTAAAGCAACATTTAAATTGTACTTGCTAGGGATTATAAACAGTTAGCGTGTTCAAGATAGCATAAATTTAGAGTAGCATTAAACATGAAGGCGAAAGGTCAGTGCAGCAGGTGCTACGTATCTGTAGTATTTATTAGTAACCAAATACACAGCTAATAGCTATATGAAATCCTACTTTTCCTGAATGTATTCTCCAAGATCTTTTAACATTTTACACGAGTGCATATATGTGGCTATCCAGCCCGCATGAGCCGCAAATGCCAGAAACTTCATTTTGCGCTACAGGTGAAAATACATGTCAAAAAAAAGGTCGGAATTTGCCGAAATTGATTTTTATGACAGATTCACAATCCTTGTAGGCTTACTACAAAATACCCAAAAAAAAGTTTCATTTCAAGAAAATGATAAGAAATGTGAAATAAATTTACATATTTTTAAGAAAATCAACAGAAAATATAGAGCTTTACTGATCTTTGAACGCGTTTACCTCAGTTATACGTTTTACTTCCTGACAACCTTTGACGGACCATAACTTGACTTCTGGAATTTGTGTGAAGTTCATTAAGGTGTCATTTTAATCCTTAAGGCATGGTGTTTGCAAATAATTAAAAAGGCGAAAATGACAAGAGGTGGCATATGTACGGCTGGTTTGGATGGACGGGCACATATTGCTAAGGTTTCGACCGGGCATATATAATCATTAAATGAAAAAGGTACAACACATGTTAGACAAAGGTACTGTATTACGTGCTAATTTCAGAAAACATTCAACACATAAAGATACAGAAGTAGACGTTGTTTCTCTAGTTTTAAGATTAAATTTTCACTTTTTATGGCACAATCAAGTTATCTAATGATGGCAGCAGCTCATCTAGAAAACGTCTTAAATCGTGAATTGATTCGAGAAAAGTTCATTTTCTAAATTGTAAAGTATTTATTTTGAGTCTGTTTCCTAACATCAACCAGTGTTAATCAACTAAAGTTGTCAAGCATATACCTAGACTCAGCTTATGCTTATTTTGAATGATTTCCGATAAAAAATGTCAAAAATTAATGACAAAGGTCACTTAAGGCAGAACGTCATTCAATATGCTATAATCATACAAATCAAAAGCAACATCAGCAAATGCCTCTATGTATTATTGATATTACAGATGAGATGAATTTGACCTAGATGAAAAAATCACTTGTGCACAGCCCGAAACAGATTTTGCCCGACTGCTCTCCATTTGCAGCACAAAGTTAATTGATGCCTAGCTGCTGCACGAGAGTGGGTGAGCCAGAAGATACGACGGTTTACATTATTTGGCTAATTTTAAATAACGCTAACCTTTCACAGTATCGTGAAATTTTAAGTCTTTTTCTTATTCTTTCCTTTTTCAAGAAAAAAGGATTTTCAAAAACCTCAGACTCATAGCTTGTTAAATATTCACTACCGAATATTCAGGTCGATTCAGATCGTGTTCTATCCTGGAAACATTAAATGAGCAAAATGACGTCAACAGTCCCTTGGTGTCAAATCCATATGATAGTCATATAGTTTTCTCTTTACCGTTTACAGATCGATGAGAAAACGACATTTCCTAAATTATCGAGAGGAAGTCTTTGTATCAATCTATGCATCACCAAATAAGCAGTGAGGTATCATTCATATATATATATACTTTCAGTATATTCATCTGGTGAAACCATCATCGTTCTGCCGTCAATCAGATATCCAGGATCGCCTTTTGAAAAATGACCGTTGAGATTTGTTTCACAAAGAGCTCATATCATCGCAATTCCCTATGGTGACAACAGAAACGACATTCTCCAATTGATGAATGGCTTATGTCAGACAAAAAATGACGAGAGTTTGAAAAGTGCATCAATTATCTAGTGATAGAAAACAAGAGGAAAGTGCTTAAAATCACTGGTTATTTTTCATGTTTAGAATTTCGGAGGATTGAAAAATAAATTGATAGGCCTTATTATGTTTGGGATCAAATTTTATTACGTCAACCAGAGTCACGTGGTAATAAATATAACCACTCGGTGTAATTCTGCTTCAGTGTTTTTTTTTATTATTATATTCTAGGTAAGGGTATATTCTTCCTTTTTCTTTGTACTTCACTTCCAATTTGCAGTCTCTAAGAGCACTGTCAACAAAACCATGCATATTCAAAGAAAAGCAAACGACTCTCATTTAAGTACAAACTGTTGTTGTTTAATTTAAGTATTTCATGATATGGGTTGATAGATAGCAGGTGCCTTGACCACTAGAAGTGTCTTGATAAATGCACAGCAGATGAAAAGATGCACTGCCATAAGGTTACATGAAATATTCAAGATTTACACAAGCTTTGATATTCTGACATGATGACGCTATCTGTTACCCTGAACGGACTTTGACACAAGCAGATTTGGCAGCTTATTCCTGCTTTAAGTTTACAGCACATAATTTGTCAAATGACCACCATGTGTGGGGTGGATGACGGGATCATCCTTCTAGTAGATGAATCAAAGTCCAACGTAAAGAAATAAAAAAACATAACACAACCTTTAAGATAATTGTACTTATCATGTTTTCAGATTTGAATTGATAACAAGATAAATATTGTGGGCGCTTCTTCAAACGTTGAGAAGGAAAAGTATATAATTATTATCCCAATTATCATATCTTTATACTAACTCATTTTAAATATGTTTTTTGTCAGCTAAACACAGGTATATACATTGTACATAATATAGATTGACAATTGTCTATGGCAGAAATATTATATATGTAGAATCTAGACAATTTTCTTGAACTTTTTCATTTAATGGAAATAACAAACTGTAACCTGATCTGGTATTCCCGTTGATATCTTAGATTATTTTCAACCCAAACTAAGTTGCCTCAATAAAACAATATCGGCAGTTGCTCTTTACTCTTTGATTGTACCTTTGATCCAAGTAGTCATCAAGCTTCTTAAAACAGGTCACATAGTAACCCAATGTCTTGTTTCATTATGACTCACTTTAACTGAATTAGCTCTTTACTATCAATAGCTTACTTCCAGTTTTCACTGAATACCAACTTGCTTTTATGGGCAGCATAATTTGTTTAAGAAAAATAATTTATCGGAGATACATAAATGTTTCTACTTCGGGTTATAATATACAAACGCACTGATTGTTTTCAGATTGGTGTATATATAACAACAGGTGTTGTTTTCATTGAAACAAAAAACCGTGGTCAAGGAAATAACTAAACTTTATTATTGTATTTTTTGATGATGAATTCAAACTTACAAAAGTTACAGAGGTAAGAAAAAATTTCACAGAATCACTATAAATATAATTTGGAAAGTGAATTTTCATAAGTTTAATGTGCACCAACAAATGCCTCTATGTAATATTCAGATCACAGATTAGATGTATTTGAACCAGAAAACAAATTACTCAGAGCCCGAAACAGGTTTTGCCTGATTTTACTTACAGCAAAATGAACTAATGTCTCGACGCTGTACGTAAGTGGGCGATTTTTTAGTCTGTTTTTCGCTCGATGCCTAAGCATCGAGCGCTATTAGAGACGACCGATCCTAAGTCTTCTGCAGAATTAATATTGTAAATATAAATCAATTCTGCCAGAATTCTGATAAAACTATGGTTCAGAAAGACTTATTCAAATATATCCTTTTTATTGTATCAAGTTGTTGTTTTTTAAATGAGCGACATTTATATAATTTTAAAATGAAATATAATTCTTCCATAAATTCCTGAAGTCGCCTGAAAATCACTGAACTGCGATGGAGTCTAAACATGTAACGTTATATTCAATTGGTTTAGTAATCAAAAATCACTGGTAAACAACCAATGAAATAAATTGGTCTATCATCGTTTGTTAAATCCCCGTGTGTCTTGGAAAAGGGGGTATATTCAGTTTGGTAATACGGAGGATATGTGCCGGTGAAAAAAATCCCCCGTTATGTTAAAACTTGCAAAGAAGATTTAATGATCCCTACAGTATAATTTTAGAAGTTTGGCTTATACATGTAATATCATTTAGTTTGAAGGGCCAGGCTTGCCTGGAATTCTTCAAGTTAGTCCAAAATGTATTTTTTCTAATATTATGATTTTAACACTATATTAAATTTGAAACAACTCGAACTGATGGTGTTACCACTAGAGTTTGTAACTCAACAATGCTCAAGCCACTGTTTATTTCAACAAGGCCGTATCGATCAATAGGCCTAATCTTATTTGTTTTGGCTCTCTTGTTTTGTAAATCCAAATTGTAAATAGCAAGGTTGTTTGCGGGGATGGTACTCACGTACCTGTGGAACTTGTAATCATGCACTTGAATTGACTATCCAAACCTCATAAGCTAGGATTCCTAATAGTTATCACAGATACCCTAAACAAGGATTAGGAAAGCTATTGTTTGAGTTGAAAATCGCTAAAAATGTAGGTTGGAAATTATAAAACACAGTTTTGAGCCATTTTCGTTGCAAATGAGGTCTTCTGAACT
>JXSR01S047494.1:0-10220 GCA_000969725.1 Ophiothrix spiculata
AATCAATTAGGACATAATAAAATCAAGAAGGCTATAATAAAAGTGGCCAAGTATGAAATATGATTTGTTTCACATATAAGCAAACCCTTCGCTGGAACAAATTGGGTTTTCTGGCATTCGCTTCAAACCTGTATTCACACAAATACATGTTATTTAACATGACACCAAGGTTGTTGAATAAATGTAATAAATAACACTTCCTTTTACAACAAAAAATGTATAAGATGCTACTTAAACTGTTTTGGCAAATAGAATTAAGAAAAATATCTGATTTTCTACAGCTCTTTCAGAATTTTCATAAAAATGTTTGCTTTTCCTTACCTAAAACAAAGCAAACGTAAACAGCATTAAATTAGTATTCCTTGGCAAAATATACCTAATCTAACAGTGTCCTTGATGTATTGATGAATATTTCATAGCGAATCTGACAGTATTAAGGATATCATGCATTTAATTTGCTCATCAAGTCTGTGGACAGCTTGTAAAATGAGTTTCTTTACTAAAAAAATCATAACTTCTTTTAGGAATTACTGATTTTCTTCTTCTTTTTTTTTTTTAAAATAAGCAGAAGAGTGTGCACATTTACTATAATGCTTAACAATGGTTTTAAATATTAGTAGTTCTTTTGTTATACATTCATGAATCTCAGCCAACTTCATTTTGACTCATGCTGTATTCTATCACAAGGGACATTGGACAAGTTCAGCATCATCCAAAACTTTTCCCAATCATTTTGAAATTTTGCATCATTAGCAGTAATAAAACCACATGCAAAGTTTTATTGTCAAATTCAAACATCATATCAAAATATTTATAATCTAATGCAAATTCCAAATTTCTCTTGATTTATCTGCAACCTATGATGTGAAAAGAACGTTTTACAAACAAATATTTGGCTCTTTTTATGATGTGAAGGGAAAGTTTTACAAACAAATCTTTGGCTCTTTTTTTTGATATATAGCATCAATAAATACATTAGAGAATAGCCTCATACCCAATATCAACAAACAAAATGAAATTTGAACTTTTCAAAAGCTTATGATCAAAATGTTCCTGATATCTGGTAATTGACTGTTATTCCCTGACATATGAAGTGTAAATCATCCACAAATAAAATTTCAAAATTTTGTTCAATGCCCCTTTAACATGATAAGCAGAGAGTCACTATGTTATCAAATATTCTCATCTTAAAGTTATATTCCAATGTTTAAATCACAAATACGTTAAAATGAGCAAAGAAGTAACTATCTAATTAAACATTGTCATTGTGATCTTAAAGTCAGGCTGACTGCTTTTAAACCTGATTACTCAGTGGAGGCAGGAGCCATTATTAAACCCAATTAGCTCTACCGCTAGATTTGCATCAATTGTAGACTATAGCCCCGAGATATTGTGCAAGAAAATGGTAGTGATAGCAGTGGTAATTGTTTTAAGACCAGACTCCCTTGAGGTAGAGAGATGAATTATACATAGATGTGAAATTATCTATGGATAAGTATAGGAGATAAAATATGATATTGAAGCATCGAATATCTATATTATCCATGGATGGGTATGAAAAATAATACAAAAACTTATGCAGTAAACTTAAAGGAACGTTCTCACAGACCAAGTTGAGTTTGAATAATTGTAATTGCAAAGTCAGGAGCGACAACTTTTCCATATGAACTCCTTGTTACATGAATACAAGGCAATAAATAAAGGTTCAAAATTCTTTTGTTTTTTATTGTCATTTTAAGTTAAATGAATTTTCATATAACTCTGGGACCAGGTGGTCAATAATGATAGCAGTTATATAAAAATATAGCTTTTTTAACACAAAATTACACTGTAATAAAGAATCAAATTTACAAAGTGCCGACATGCAAGTAATTTCCATTGATCATGTCACATTTCACAGCCTTGAATTCACCACATCTGATGCCATTGGGCACATTTCTAATTTAAAGGGGCATTGGACAAGTTCAGCATCATCCCCAAACTTTTCCCCAAGCATTTTGAGATTTTTGCATCATTTCAAGTATTAGCGGTAATAATGACAGCATACAAAGTTTCATTGTCAAATTCAAACCCTATCGAAATATACAGATATTCTTTTATTTTTAATTATCGTTGTCAACAATGATAAATACTGCCCTCTATAGTTAAATTTTTAAATGGCCTTTTCAGGAGATCTTATGCAAACTCCAAATTTCTCTGATTTATCTGCAATCTATGATGTGAAAGGAATGTTTTACAAATGAATTTTGGTCTCTTTCTTGATTTATAGCATCAATAAATACATTTACAGAATAGCCTCATACCCAAAATCAACAAACAAAATAAAATTCACATTTTAGACTTTTCTGAAGGTTTTGATCAAGATTTTCCCGATATCTGGTAATTGACTGTTATTTTCTAACTTAGGAAGTGTAAATCATCCACAAACAAAATTTCAAAAAATTGTCCAATGCCTCTTTAAGAAATAACCAACTTTGCCCCGAAATCAAATCCATTCCTTGCCATGAAATGCTGTTTGAATCATTACAATACCTAATTGCTGAATAAGATTGCTTATCAAATTAAAGCAAGTGACAGCAAAATGGATTGGTACATCAGCTCATAATTAATACAACATTCATTGTAACATACTGTCTAAACTTGGCACTTCCTTTGATAACAAAGGTAAAAAGATGTATGTGCAAACATCGAATCAAGAAGATACTTCCATTAAAGCAATACTATATATAATATTTTGATCAAAAATGGTTTATAATAAAAACAGCATAAAATGGAGGAATGTGACTATCTAAAAGCGTTGTCAAGTGTATTTTGTGAAAAAAATTGTTTGCCATCAAAAAATGGATAAAAAGCACATGCATGCTTTCCTATACTAATACACATGGAATTAAATTTGGGATCCCAAAATTAATTCAACAAATGGCAATAACAGAAAAAGGAAGCATGTTTGAGCCAAATCGTTTGGAGGGTATTCATATCTACCAAAAACGAACCAAATTAGCTAAAAAAAAAAATCAAAAGTCATGGGTGACAGGGGGCGCTTCATTTTTAACACTTTATAGTATTGCTTTAATCATCTAATTTCAGTTTCACTTTCATGCCACAAGGTTGTATGTAAAAATGCACTGATGTTTGATATAGTAGATACCGCCTTCAGATGTGAGAAAACATGGATGTACAAAAGATGTTTAAGATTAAGAGTTAGACCAGATTTTAAGTTAGACATGGTTTAAGATTGAGAGTTAGACCACGTTTAAGGTTAGACATGGTTGAAGATTAAGAGTTGAACCAGGTTTAAAGTAAGCCATGGTTTATGATTACAAGTTAGACCAGGTTTAAAGTTAGACATAGTTTAAGATTAAGAGTTAAACCAGTTTAAAGCTAGACATGGTTTAAGATTAAGAGTTAGACCAGGTTTAAAGTTAGACATAGTTTAAGATTAAGAGCTAAACCAGGTTTAAATTAAATGGTTTAAATAAATTTTGTGTCACAGCTGAAAGAACTTTCCTTAACCAATATTTTCATATTTTGTGTTTTTGTAAGATTTGTGATTAAATATTGAAACCTGTTAATACGTTGCAATTCAAAAATGTTAGAAAATGTCTTTTTATGGCAGTAGTAGTTTTGATTTAGTCTCTTAATTTTATCAGAAATCTTCAAGATATTTTTGCACTCATTAATTTTCGCACACAGCTAATTTTGAATCATTTTGCGCATTTTCATTTTCATGCTCATGAATTTTTAAACATGCTGCAGTATATACATAGTATAAAATCTGTTTTTCTCGATACATTTATTTTCACGCTAGGCTAATTCAGCGCGGTAAGTGTAAAAATAAATGTAGCACAAAATATACCACTTATACAGTAGCTTGCACGTCATCTGAAATACGCAACTGTGTTCTTACTCTGTTCGTCAGACTAGAGTAACATTTATTACATTCATCGTAACATGCTATCAAAACTTTGCGCTTCCCTTGACAGATTTACACAGTTAAGCTTAACAAGGTTGATGCCCTGTCTTGTATATTCTGACAATATCTTGGAAAGTGCAATCGGTTCAATTGTGAAAGAGTATTTTGCATGTCTGCTTATGTAAAGTGCTCATGTAATGAACATCCAGCATTTATATAGTCTATAGTCTATAACTGTCGATTTATAAAAGAAGCAACATTTTAAATGCAAAATGTTTCCGAAATGTAAATATTGTTAAGTATGTGCACAATACAAGATTTAATGGGCCGTATTCTCGAACAATGTTTATCTAAACGTTGGTTAGACATAAAACGTGTTTAGTTAAAATCTGTTTTTAGATAAACGCCTGTTCAATATTTAAACGGGGCGTCTGGTAAAAACCGGTGTTTAAAACTGATAAATATCATCCAAATGAACTGTGCATGTAAAAGATATGCACTAGTGACCTACAAGTTTTTGTATTAGTAGCAGGTCCCTAATCAAATCAATTCCTTGCCATGAAATGCTCTGTTTGAATCATTACAATAACTAATTGCTTATTGCTTTAATATCCAATTAAAGCAAGTGACAGCAAAATGGATTGGTACATCAGCTCATATTTACAACATTCATAATAATAATAATAATGGCATTTATATAGCGCCTTTTGACCGAATAGGAAACAAAGCGCTCGTGATTCGCTGCAGGTAGATCGTCACAACCATTTCACTTCACTTAGAAGTGCTTCCAAAGAGCACATTCTATCGGTACTTCGGTTGTAATATTCACCCTTTGTGCAGCTTCCCATAACCTGGGTGGGGCAGACTCAGATGGACAAATCAAGTGACAGTTTTAGATGCAGGAGAAAGACCGGAGTACCCGGAGAAAAACCTGCGGAAGCGAGCATGGACTGAAAACCAAATGCACATAAAGCGCCGGGAGCGGGACTCGAACCCAGGACCTCATTGGTGCAAGGCGAGGGAAGTAACGCTGCGCCAACCCGCTTCCCATTTGTAACATACTGTCTAAACTTGGCACTTCCTTTGATAACAAAGGTAAAAAGATGTATTTGCAAACATCGAATCAAGAAGATACTTCCATTAAAGCAATACTATATATAATATTTTGATCAAAAATGGTTTAAATAAAAACAGCATAAAATGGAGGAATGTGACTATCTAAAAGCGTTGTCAAGTGTATTTTGTGAACAAATTGTTTTGCCATCAAAAAATGGATAAAAAGCACATGCATGCTTTCTAATACACATGGAATTAAATTCGGGATCCCGAAATTAATTCAACAAATGGCAATAACAGAAAAAGTAAGCATGTTTGAGCCAAATTGTTTGGAGGGTATTCATATCTACCAAAAACAAACCCAATTAGCTCAAAAAAATCAAAAGTCATGGGTGACAGGGCGGCGCTTCATTTTTAACACTTTATAGTATTGCTTTAATCATCTAATTTCAGTTTCACTTTCGTGCCACAAGGTTGTATGTAAAAATGCACTGATGTTTGATATAGTAGATACTGCCTTCAGATGTGAGAAAACATGGAGGCCTGTATGCACAAAAGAGGGCTAAGATTAAGAGTTAGACCAGTTAGACATGGTTTAAGATTGAGAGTTAGACCACATTTAAGGTTAGACATGGTTTAAGATTAAGAGTTAGACCCTGTTTAAAGTTAGACATGGTTTAAGATTAAGAGTTAAACCAGCTTTAAAGTTAGACATAGTTTAAGATTAAGAGTTAAACCAGGTTTAAAGTTAGGCATGGTTTATGATTAAAAGTAAGAACAGGTTTAAATTTAGACGTTGTTTTGCCTTAACCCAATATTTTCATATTTTGTGTTTTTGTAAGATTTGTGATTAAATATTGAAACCTATTGCAATTCAAAAATTTTATAAAATGTCTTTTTATGGCAGTAGTAGTTTTGATTTAGTCTCTTCATTTTATCCGAAATCTTCAAGATATTTTTGCACTCATTAATTTTCGCACACAGCTAATTTTGAATCATTTTGCACTTTTTCATTTTTGTGCTCATGAATTGTTAAACGTGCTGCAGTATATACATAGTATAAAATCTATTTTTCTCGATACATTTATTTTCCCACTATAGGCTTATTCAGCGCGGTGAGTGCAAAAATAAATGTAGCACAAAATATACCACTTATTCAGTAGCTTGCACGTCATCTGATATACGCTACTGTGTTCTTACTCTGTTCGTCAGAATAGAGTAACATTTATTACATTCATTGTAACATGCTATCAAAACTTTGCGCTTCCCTTGACAGATTTACACAGTTAAGCTTAGCAAGGTTGTTGCCCTGTCTTGTATATTCTGCCAATATATCTTGGAAAGTGCAATCGGTTCAATTGTGAAAGAGTAGTTTGCATGTCTGCTTATGTAAAGTGCTCATGTAATGAACAACCAGCATTTATATGGTCTATAGTCTATAACTGACGATTGATAAAAGCAACATTTTAAAAGCAAAATGTTTCCTAAACATTCTAAAAATATGTAAATATTGTTAAAGGGGCATTGGACAAGTTCATCATCATCCCCAACTTTTACCCAAGCATTTTGAGATTTTTTACATCATTTGAAGTATTGGAGGTAATAATAACAGCATGCAAAGTTTCATTGTCAAATTCACACACTATACATCAAAATATTTAGATTTTCCATTATTTCTAATTATCGTTGTTGACAACGATAAATACTGCCCTCTACAAATGAATTTTTAAAATTGACCTTTTCAGGAGATATAATGCAAACTCAAAATTTCTGTTGATTTATCTGCAATATGAAAGGAATGTTTTACAAACAAATATTTTACTCTTTCTTAATACATAACATCAATAGATACGTTTAGAGAATAGCCTCATACCCAAGATCAACAAATAAAAAACAAAATTCAATTTTTTGACTTTTTTGAAGGTTTTAATCAAAATTTTCCAGATTTCTGGTAATTTGCTGTTATTTTCTAACATATGAAATGTAAATCACCTACAAATAGAATTTTGAAATTTTTTCCAGTGCCCCTTAGGGTATGTGCACAATACAAGATTTAATATGTTTAAGCTAGTGTTATCTTTAAATTAAACACTGACAACAGTTGTCATGTGAGTGCAAGAAAGTCGTATCTGCAATGGCTGCCCTAAGTTATATTTATTTAACACCTTTTCACAAGAATGTGAAAAATCCTTTAATGGTTCTTCAGGTCACCTGAAGAACCATTTCAAGATCCACTGATCCAAGACTGGCAATAATACAGTGTGCAATCAAAATTTATGAAAAATGGCAGCTATTGCAGATATGACTTTCTTGCACTCACACGGCAACAACTATTCTGGAAAAGACGCTAACACAAGAAAAGGAAAAAAAAAAAGAGCAACAACCAAACCAAAAACAACAATCAGACGAATGAAAGCAGGAAAAAAATGAGCCACCTTCCCTAAAAAAAGAAAGATAAAATGTGATGGCTTATCCCGAAAGGGGACAGTTTGCAGATGATATCAATTTTGATTTATCATTTTATCTATTACAGCATTTTCCAAGTTTTAAAATGACACCTTACTTGTTGAAATTAATCAAGGCAATCAAACTTTACGACAGAAAATCTGCCGTAAATTCTTATCATTTTCTTTATTTTTTTGCTGCCTATTTTCACCAGTTTCTGTTCTGTCACTCTGGGGTGAGCCATCAAAAATTATGTCACTGCTGTTAGGCCCCTGTTCTATTATGAATCAAGACAGACTTTCTCCAACTGTCACAGTAAGACTGGAAAATCCAAGTAAAATACCCAAGTTGATTTATGAGCAGCTTGCTCTAAAGTGGTGTTATAGCACAACGGTGACATTTAGTCTGTGAAGAGACGGCCATTTGAGAATCTTGTTCTATATTGGACACGTTCAATCTTCACATAAACACAGAAAAGAAAAAATACTTGATATAGTTAGTTTCACACCCACACTTCCTGTACGTAATCGTCATGGTAATCGTTGATGATAAAGTCCTTGGATGTGTTTAAACTAGATTTTAATCATCAGTTCATTAAATCAAACATTTTGAATGTCATGGAATTTTTTGATTATATATTTAAGTCAAACCTGCCAAATTGTACTGAATTAATAATAAAGAACATATATAATCCAAATCTATCTACAGACGTATTAAAACTATTCATTTTGATTTTTCAAATTATCAAATGTCAATTTGGTATATATTTTCCCTTTCAATTGGAGAATGTCTTTATTTATAAATTATAATGTTATAAATATGATACATATATTTCTATAAATATATATGAACTTATAATACAATTTTCCAACTGACTGATAATGAGTCCATTGTTTTAAGTACTATTTACAACTGTGACCTAAAAACCAAGAAATTGAGATGTTACATTTAATTGAATTCAATTTCTGCAAGGTCAATAAGTTAAAGTTTGATTGTCTTGCCAGCAGCGACAAGGTGAACAATGTCCCCATATACAAACTAGAGGGAGAGCTCGCTTCGCTCGCGCCTCGCTAGGCCTGTTTGAAAGTGAGCAATCACATAATGGACAACTCAGTCATGCCTGTCTAGTGTTTGATGTGAATGATCACCACGGATCTCCACGAGTGTACCCAGCAGGGCAAGGAGACAGACTGCCCCCCTGGGAAAAAAAAAAAATATCACGGGGGAATATTGGAGGCAAGGGAAAATGGAAGTGAAAGTAAGAAAAAGAGGAAAGGAAGAGAAAGAGAAGGAAAATGGAGAGATAAGAAAGGAAATGAGAGAAAGAAAAATGTAAGGAAAAAGGGGAGGAAAGAGAAGAAAAAGAAGGGTAGAGAAAACTTGTAACATAGAATTTAAAAATAGCCGTCTGTGCACTTGTAAAACTTGTTGTTGTTGCTTGTCAGATATAAAATCTACATTGAAAAAAATTGCTTGTACTTTTGAGTTTCATATATCAGTATGGAAATGTGGGAAAATATAAAATTAGTATAAAATGAGGAAGGGAATAATGTCAGTAAACGCAATTTGAACATGGCAATAGTACAAATCAAAGATGCAATTGGAATTATGGGAAAAATAGCAATAGAGAAAATAATTTAAAATTCAACTAAAAAGCCCCAAATTGGGCTAAAATATCTAATAATACATTTTTAATAAAACAAACCTTGAAAAAATACACCTGGCAATGAATAAAAAGTAGATTACGAGTAAGAATTTCTTTAATTTGCATAATCATTAAGATCTTCCAAAGAGAAAAACAATTGGCAAAAATTGTAGATGTTTCAAGGTTGGCTTTATGAAACTGAAAAAATACTAAAACTTGTACTCTACATACAAATTTCAAGATGGTTAGAGCAGCAGCAGAAAATATTTCTATAATAAAAAAAAAACCCAAAAAAACCCAGCATTATATGCTATCAAGATTCTAGCAGAACTCCCATAAAATGACAGTAAAGTTAAAAGGAAAACAAGTTCATTGCAGAAATAAATTCTTCATATTCGTAGCTTTCAAATAATGTTTGTTTTTCACTCTACAATTGTAAGATAAACATCGAAGGCAGTTCACAGAAAAACAATTGGTGAAAATTTGACCTTAACGTTTAAGAATTATAATCTTTTCAGCAGCTAGAGATGCAATTAAGCTTAAAAAACAACAATACCCAGTACAATTAGCTGTCAAAAACCAGTATGAGAATTGTATGTAAAGGGAAGGAATGAAAATTCCCAGCATTATGTATCTAGAAAACTTGAGTGATATATATGAATACGCCAGTACAAGAAAACCCCAACTCCAAAAGCTCCCTTCTGTAAAAAATACTTACAAAATATAAATGCATACAAATTTCTGAAAATGCTTTCACATTACTAAAAAACATTTCTATGACTATAAATCCCAATCATAGTGTCACATTTGACCCTGTAGTTGACTTTTTTAGACATTGTTAGATAATCGTTATAGTATTTATTTGCTATAAGGGATCTCTTGTCCCACCTCCATGTAAAAACAACTCTGATAAACGAAAATTTAAATCTAGAGGGGTCGCTACTTTCAATGATCTTCCCCAGGTGGTCAAATTTCCACTTTCTCCCAAGAGAATTATCTCCACTTAACATTGTATGCCTCTTGATACACTTGGTGCAATTTCACTATTATGTTTTTAAAGGGAACTCGTACTCAATCAGCTGGACTGACTTCCACTTTTATATTTTTATAATCATATAACTCATCGTGCAATCTTAAATGTTTTTATATGTATGTAGTTCA
>JXSR01S047500.1:1453-11965 GCA_000969725.1 Ophiothrix spiculata
AATGCATTACAAAAGTGCAATATTACCACACTGAAAGATAGAAGGACAAGTATATCTCTGAAATTTGCCAAAGATCTGTACAACTCCGATCATTTTAAAGAGTGGTTTCCAAGCAAAGTGGGGAACAAAGTGCAATATTCTCTCAGAAATTCAAATAACTTTATCAATATAAGGTGCAGAACAGATCGGTACAAAAACAGTGCAATTCCTTATTTTGTCAAGCTGCTTAATGAATAGTTTTTGAAGCACACTAATTATTGCAGTGATGTTCACATGTTGGCTTTTTATGGATTTTACTGTTTTTAACGTGTGGTATATGTAGGCTCTATATGTATGTTTAACTATTCCTATATTATTTTTGATGTCTTTATATGTATTTTCTAATTGTATATGGATTTAAATGTTTTTAATGTAAGTTTGCTGTAATTTAGCCTGCGGGCTACCATGCATTCGTTAATAAACCAGAAATAATAAAATAATAATAAAATAAGTAAGTAGCATCTCTCTGCTGGTAGGGTTAGAATTATGGTTGGCGGCATAGAGTGTCCCTGAACCATCCCAAGCTGCATCGGCTCCTCCCGTACTAAACAACCCCGCAAGGTTTCGCACGTTGGTCAATTGGGTTAGACTAGTTTACAAGCTATCAAAGCGGGCTTGACTAGTTTGAAATTTGGCTTGACCAACGTAAAACTAGTCTTACAAGCTGAACTAACCTGCCTGACTAATTTAATGTTAGTCAAGCAGCTGCTTGACTAGTTTATGTTTTCAATGATAGAAGTACCGGCTGTCCGTAACATGGTAAATCTTTGCAATAGTCTAGCAAAAATTGAGCAGCTCAACCCCCATGGAATGCATCTGACTTGATAGGAAATTTCATTTTTTTTAGAGATATTAAAGGTTTTATGCATTGATAATCCCTGAATGTGAAACTTTGGACCAAAATATTATGGTATCTTTACGTATAAAACAATAGGAATTTTAATTAGTGGTGTGTAACCATAAATTTATTTGCATTTCAATAATGACCAGCCAAAGCTGTTTTTATTCGGTGAATTTACTTATCTGACTGTTGCAACTCCCCCTAGTACTTTCTATTCGGAGTTCCTCATTTATTTGCGACCGGTGTGCATGTAAAGACCCCTTTTATCTCATTGATACCAAATTGAGTGTCATTAATCTTAGAATGACGTCTCTTTAAGGTCATCTAGTCAACTCACTTTTGAAAACTTGCATGGAATTTGAAAACATTAATAAAAAATACATATAAACAATTTTGGGAAAAAGTATACTTTAGGTCCCATCATGGTGGTGGTCTGGTTTTTTGTGGATTACCAGAGTGAGGAACGAGCGACCTCTACCTTCCATAGCTCATTTTTCTTCTTTTTCTAGTTCTTCTCCTTCCAGCATTTCATTTGCCTAGGTTTAGTGGTTGTCATCGGTTAGGTAGGGTTAGAGGCACCTGAGCCTTGAGATGATCAGTGACTCTGACACCAGCAACACTAACCTGCGTCATCAGTGATTTTCAGTGGAGGAAGGAGTCACACTTATGAAGTGTAAGAAGAATGTGTATGTGTCAACGTTTAATGTAAGAACACTAAACTCAACAGCTAGGATGGGTGAATTGGTTTCACTGGCTTCAGATATTTTTCAAAATGTAGATATGTGAATGCCATCCAGAGCCAAGTCAAACTCTGGTGATTTACCGTACCCCAAATTTGTTTATTGTACTAGTAACTGCTAAAGATTGCAATTCAGGTTACATAATACAGTTCATGTATTTTTTGGCGGCAGTAAAAGAATCCACGCCAATGGGATATTAGGTCCTCTATATCAGAATTGTGACAAATGTGCTTTCTTTTCCAAAGATCCGCTATATTAAAATTTCCAAGTTACATGGCCTTCAAGAATAAAGGCCATGTGATGTTCCGTGACACCAGAGAAAGATGAGTTCATGCTTGATGAAATCATATACAAACAATTCTGTAAAGTGTGATTGTTTTTAATATCTCCTCCTTTCTACAAGATGAAGAGAATACTTATGTTTAACCTCCCATCCCCTAAAATCAATTGCTATAGTGGATTTTATGTGGTATAAACTTTTGATATTTTTAGATTTTTCTATTGGAAGTGTTAATTTGCTTTTCTGTGGTGGGTTTTGAATTATCAAGCACCAGGTACCGTATTTAAGGGCAATTGTGAAGTTGGAAAATTGTGGCATATTCTTCAAGGGATATTACCAGTGACAATTATCAGCTTAAGGTCCATACATATATAATTATATTGCTTGGGAAATTCGTACTTGTAAAATGAATATTAGCTTCTACTGTGTAGAACCTTAGATTGTTTATTTTTGTTATTAGTTTGTTTTGTTTGGGCGAAACTTGATTTGCAAAATAAGATGTTAGCTTGTTTACAGAATAAACAATGTAACAAGACCTGAAAAAATCCCATATATTTTACTACCTAAGGACTTGAGACAAGTATCTACCCTTTTTCCTTCTCTCCCTCCTTCCTCTTTTCTTCTCTCCCCTTTCCTCTTTTCCCTTCCCTTTCCCCTTTCCTTCACTTTCTCTCCCTCCTTCCCCTTCTTTCTCCCCTTCTTCTCGTCCCCATTGTTTCGCTTTTTCGTCCCATTTTAGTTGTCCGGGGGCAGTCTCCCCCCCCCCCTGCCTCCCCGCTGGTTACGCTACTGATTTATAACAACCTTTATCAAGCATAACCACAAATACAAAACAAGAAATGTCTAGGAATATATCATAAACAAAACTTTTTTAAAACTTTGTTGTTAGAAATAATTGTGGACCCTCCTTTTGAAACTCCCTCTCAATATCGTTATTAGACTTTTATCAATAGAGTACATGTCAAACAGAGCATTTAAATCAGTTTATAGTACTTTTTGAAACTTTGTGTAACAGGTCTATGTTATTACATCAATTCAAATGCATCTTCTAATCAGTAACGGATGCTTGGTATTGTAAACCAGCAAACATTTGACATGAAATAAAATACAAGTATTATGTACTGATTTTCCACCACCAATCCTCAGTTATTAATAGAAAATACATTGGCATTAGTAGGCCTGTTCAAGTTTGTCGTAAGCTATCTGATTATAAGACAAAGAATTTAGTTTACAAAAAGTTTACAAATTGTAATTGACAAAATAAAAATCGAATTAATCTTACCGCACAAAAGTATGGGATAGGCTATTGTCTTCGCCAAAGCAAAAATCCCTTGCCGTTTAAGTTGTGCTTTTTCTCGTGTAAACACAAAAGGATTGTTACGGATTGCAATTATGTCTCAAGTGGGAATTATCTATACTTATTGACTCCAGTGAATAGAATAAGTAATGGGTTAACAAAATATTTTACAACAGATTACAAAATGCATTGTTATCACGGATTAGCATTATATAATATCAGATTATAAGATAACAAGGACTTGTTTCACTAATATTTGGTAGCATATAAGAATTATAGTTTGACCCCTTCAAGCCACCTTTTCAAGGTCAGCAAAAACAAAAGAAAGACATTGCCTCATTCCTTTCTTAGAGACACATGATCAAAAATAATTGTTAGTTGGCCAATATGATTTTATAACATCCGATTAAAATAGGCATATTTTTGGAACACTGACAACAACAATCGCCATTCTTTCACCACTGTTAGCTAAATTCATTGTTTTCTTAGACACAAGCATTAACTGTTTGGTATTTTTTGATATTCTTTAAACATGGCCTCCGGTCATTTCAATTATTGCGTTTTTCATAATTCACTCGGTAAGACCAAAAAATATGTCGTTTGCCCTCCGCGACCGACCCTAAAATGACAAAAATTTGAGTCGGGTATTTTAGTTAATTTTTTTTTTCTTCTTCAAACACCTAAAATATAACAACTCAATATTTTCGACGAAAAATGTAAAATTTAGCAGTATAAAGTCACATTTAGTAGTATAAAATGCATTTTTTACTCTAAGTAATGACCCACAATCTTTGATGAAGCCCTGCATTGCTTGGTATTCGCGATAAATCCATAGATTGAGATCATTCTTTAAAATATATGTGCAAAGTAAAAAAATAAAAAGATCAACTGACCGACCAAAATTTATATTTTTTCCACTGGAGGGCAAACAAACAATTTATTTTTTTAGGCCTAATGAGACACATTCAAAATTTTCGCGATATATATTTCCAATGTTTGTTCATGAAAAGAAAGTTGAAAAGCATCCAAAAATATTCCCAAGCATCATGTATCGACTCACACTCCCGGAATCCTCCGCGATGAACACGATGTCGGTAAATCTGTTTGCAATATCTGTCGATGATATCTTGGTACTAATAACATAATCAACATCGAGAATAATAATAATAATAATAATAATAATAATAATAATAAATAAAGGAAAAAAACGGCGAAGGGGAGGACCTGTGCCCACCTCTCTTTGGAAGCGATTGGACCAGACTTGTGTAATAGTTGCGTAGAGGAGATCGCCACACCTCCTTCCGTGGGAGATTACCTTCCAAGCACTAAAGAATGCCGGGGTAGCAGGGATGGAAGTACCCCGTTCTTGTTGTCCGGTTGTACAGAAAAGTACAGGCTAACAACTCTCACACAACATCAGTTTCACGCTTTATTCCGTTATGGTCTATGGACGGCGGACTACCATTTCAGGGGGACTACGATTACTTTCACACCGGTACCCATTTGAGACCTGGGATATGAGGAGCATATTAGGGCAAGTATATTGCTCAAGGACACTGCGCACGCCACCCACCAGATTCGAACCCACGATTCTCAATGCTCGGAGATTAATAGTCGAGGACTTATCCACTAGGCCACGCCGGGCATACATTGCCGAAACAAAAATAAAAATTCATTATACATGATATATTGATATGTAAAAATTTATAAATTTTCAATTTTTCAAATATTGAATTTACCTTAGAATTTCGCCAGTCGAGGTTTAACCGATATCCAGGCAGAATAGACGCATTATTATTGATATGTTCCAATGCCATTCTAGCGGCATAGAGTGTCCCTGAACCATCCCAAGCTGCATCGGCTCCTCCCGTACTAAACAACCCCGCTAAGGTAATATTACGTAAACATGCTGTCTCCTTGCTTAGTAATGTAAGTCCGAGTAGTAGGTAAGAAGTAGCAGGCATCATTTTACACAAACGTTGGAACAACCGACTACTTCAATATAGTGGAAATTTTTTCAAATGCGAAATTGATTAATTAATTGATAACAAGACGATAGCAGACGTCATGAGCAAAATCATCACAAAGACGATTCATGAGTGTATAGCTTGTATGAGATGGAAGTGTTCACTTTATATCCTCTACCTACATCTTTCCTATAGTGGCTGATGTTTTTATTGGACACGTTTGGAGAATATTTATATGTAATTGGTTCTGCAACAGATGGGAATTATGGATCCAAGATGGCGCTAATTTGATATTGACAGCGTTCAAGGATTTTTCTGACCATTTTCTTTTAACAGTTTCGAAGAAACTATAATATATATCATTGTTCCGTTGATTGACCGTTTATCTTATTGAAAAAAATGATAGGGGAGGGTGGGGTAGGTTGGCCCCCCTTTTGTTTGAACGCCCCTGTATTGGAGAGGACAAGGTCTAGAAGATTTTCCTGTTAACACAAGATATATATGTAACCAAGCTATGTTTTATGTGAATACTAAGACTCTGCGGCTTATCGTTTTTAAATAATTAAAACAATAAAAAATGTTGTCAATAGGGCCAACTTACCCCGCATGCGGGGTAAGTTGGCCAAACCAGTGGGGTGAGTTGGCCCCATTTACAAATAAAGAGTCGTACTCATTTTACCGTGACAGCATCTGTTGTGATTAGCAGTCAAGCTAGCTCAATCGGTAAGGTGCTCGCTTGCGGTGCAGAAGGTCCCGAGTTCGAACTCCCGCCGGTGCCAAAAGTTGAGTGTGCTTGAAATTCCCTTGGACAAGGAACTTGCTAATTGTCTCGTGGAAACCCGTACGAAACTCGGGGAGCTGATCCGGGCAGCGATGGTACGTATGTGGGCTGATCAAGGTCCAGCGCCCCTAGAGGTTGTCGCAGAACCTGAAATGATGCTTGGTGTGGAATGGAGCTTACTTGGGCCACAGTGGTCAGCGAACACCTGTAAAGTGTGCAGAGGCCGAGTGGTATTACAAATCTGGGAGGCATAGCGCACTATAAATCCCCAGTATTTTTTTTTTATTTCATACATTATGTTTTTTTAAGTGAAGCACGGGAATGTTCTGCATACATAAATGTCCTTTTGAGATGAAATGCCATGATAAATTAATACAATATCGATCTTTTAAAAAGATACGTTGTGACCTACAGTGTTATCTGCATGCAATATATGCAATATAGGCCTACCAGTGTCTTTTAAGACTCCTTGCGTCTTGTTATACGCATCTATTTACTTGTTAAGAATTAAAATCGTGTTAAAACGTCATAAATGTTATTGTGCTAGAGTCTGAGTAGGTTATCATACCATCTTGGGCAAATTCGCCATAGGGCCAACTTACCCCATATGGTAGGGGGCCAACTCGCCCCGTAGTCCCAGTTTTGACTTAACCTCATGGTATACCAACAAAACAAAGGATAAAGTGGATTTGATCCCATGACATGTTGGACATGTACCATAGCTCGTAATCAATAATAATAACTTGGACCAGCGAAGTAATATCTTGACACTAGTACAAAATTACGTTTGCTAAAAAAGTTTACTTAGGTAACTCAAAAACTCGTTTTACTGATAACTCACACAAAGAGATGAGCTGGGTTTTGTAAATTTTATGGTAAATTTGATGCATTATATATGACCAAAAATCACCAGTAACATAATTCTTTCTAGGTCACGTGAGCAGAAACTCGTAGTGGGCCAACCCACCCCGAGGGCCAACCCACCCCACCTTCCCCTACTTACAAATTACCTAGACCTAAGTAATAATTGACGTTAAATCGGTGATCAAAAACCAGAGATGATATTTTTTTAACTTACCTTTTTGTGTTGAAATAAGTAATTTCCAAAATAAGATTCAAACCTTTACCCATTTTGCGAACTTCTTGAAACAAATAGAGTAAAATAGAGAAACTGTAGGATAAATTGCTAAACATACTAAATTGCAGGCATGATAAATTTAAAATAATGAAGATTTGAGAATTAATTCATTCCCTCTTTTTATGTTTCCTTTAAAAAGGCTACTGTTCTTCAAGAATATCGTGACGGGTAACTCTTGTTCACTGCAAGATTTACCTACTCAACAATAAACAATTTTTGGCATATATAAAGATTATATATGTATTATACCTTGACTACTGGTTTTACTTTATTTTTTTTTTAAATGGCGATAAGCAAAATGATAAGATTAGTTCAATAATGGCTATTTTTTCTCACGTAGTGAGTATGGCCCCACTTTGCCCAAACACTCATGCCCATGCCTATGAGTACTTTCAGATTTCAAATTTCAGATTTTGGTCTAACTTGACCTTGCCATCATGTTCAGTTATTATATAAAATGAAAGAACGTGAAAATAAAATCCTGTTGGGTCAAGAGAAGACAAACAATTTTTCATTCATGACTTTTCGTGAAGTTTGATATTTACTGAAAAAAATCCCCAAAACCGAGGGTCTATTTAATTTGGATAGACTAGAGTCATTTGTTTTACGATGTCTACTGTCGGAACATCATGAAAAACTTTGTAACTATTTTGTGCTATTTTAATCAACAAAGAACACACGTTTCTGCAATTTTTGAAGTCATGGATTATGTTCTCGTTGTTACGCGAAACAAAACTTTTGAAGCGCACATCACCGACGTACATCGAAGAATGTTTTGAAATATCATAATTTGTCAACGGAAAAGCTCTCGATCTGCAACAAGAATACATGAGGAGATGATTTAAGTCAACCGATCAGAACAAACCAAAAACTAACATTAAATCATGGATCTTATTTTATGTTGGAAAAAGACAACATGATAAATTTGAAATTTACAGCTTGAAACATCAGCTTGACAAGACGAAAATGGAACAATATATCGTGGATGGCGCTATGTCACAAAGTGTGACGAAATGGCGTAACTGATGATGATGATGAGTTCATTGGTGCAACATCACGCGTGCGCGTACGCAGAATAGTTTTGAAACCAAAAAAGTAACTTTTTCTTATTTTTCGTGAAAATTAGGTCGGTGACCCCACTTTTTACTTTGCTACATGAAAGAACATACTTTTGCGCAAATTTTTTGAAAAAAATTGAAACAAAATTTCAGTGGGAAGTTTTTGAATCAACACTAGGTAATGTAAATTTTGCAACATTTTCTATAGACCACTGTACTAATCTTTTCAAAAAAAGCATCAAAATGCTATTTTTAAACCGGCTTGAATACAAAAACGAGCCCAGTGACCCCCAATTTTATTCTAAAAATGGATTCAAGTTTGTTTAATATTATTCATGCCGATTTTCACCAGCATATCGGTTCATTAATGACGTCACAATGATGTAAAAACGTGGCCGACCTGAAAAAGTTGATTTTCAGTCAAATATAAAAACGGAGATTTTTTTTTCAATAAAGAGGTTCCTTACAATAACGGTATGTGGACAGTCATTTAAGAGTGGAAGAAATAAATTACCTCGCACATTGACTATGCAAATATGCCTTAAGTATCCCTCCAACTCCCGGCTTCAACTATGCAGGCCCGCCGATAAGGGGGGGGGGGGCATTTACCCCGGGTCTTAGGGGGCCCGTAAAAATTTGGACAAATTGGAAACAGAAGAGGGAAGAAGAATAAGAAATTGTTGATAATTTAGACGTAAAAAGTGTGCGCACTTCGCGCAAATATCAAGATATTATGTTGATTTTAAGTCAACATTGGCAATTTTTTGCTACGCGCGCATTAAAAAACATTACATTATTTCGCTCAGACAATTTTTGCCCCTAAATTTCACAATTAAAAAGAAGGTTAAGGAAAGGAAATTGAATTTTCCCTTTGTTTTGATATTTTAAATGTGAAAACTCAAAACAATTGCGCGCTTCGCGCGAATTTTCAAACATGTCGTCAATTTTCAGCTGACAATTGTTATTTTTGCGCAAATTTCAAGATTTTTTAAAACAATTTGTAGCTGAAAATAGCCGATTTGACAGATTTTTTTTCGCGCGCTCCGCGCGCATCACAAAAAAATCATAATTTTCCTTCGTATATTTTTGCTCAAAAAAAATTTGATTAAAAAAGAAATAGCCGCCCCGTTCCCTCAAATTTTAACCTTCCGCCGCCAATGGATTTATCCCAGGTTAATTCTGACATAACCCATTATTAAAGGGGCCCGTGGCTAAGGTTTGTCCCGGGGCCCGTAATTTCTAACGGCGGCCCTGCAACTATGTTTATTGCTGGGTCAAATATATTGTCAGTAGCCTCAATTTTGAATTTCTCATATATTTCGACTCTTGCACATCAGCCATGCTAGTTTGTCATGACTAATATATGAAAGTATATTTTTAAAGTTAATAATACACGTTCTCAAGGGGTATGCTTGTTGATTTAAAATTTGAATAAATCAAAGAAAATATTGACTGCTCTTTTCATTATGGCAAAAGTAAAAAAGTTATTTTCCCTCGTTGATTGATTTTACTCTTTCACTCCGGCAAGACGCTCGCAAAAGAGTGCCCGATTTGCCGGAATTTCTACTTTAACGCATTTTTTTCCAATAGCTTTAAAACAAAAACTACAAGCCAAAATTGGTCGAAAATTCGCCGGCAAGCAGTTGAAACAAGCATTTTTAGCGCAAGCATTTTTATTAGAAAAGAGAACAACCCTGGCGCACTAAAGCATACTTGTCAAGTCTCCCGATTTAGGCGGGAGTCTCCCGATTTTAGGTTACAGACTTAACTGCGTTTTATTGACACTGAAATAGTGTCGACGCTAGCTCTCAACGCTAGAATCTAATGGCAAAAAATTGAATCACAATGAAGAACACTACATAGAAGCTAATAGTATCACATAAGCAACTCCTGTACATCTGCCACAATAGATTTTTGTTAATTTTGGTGGCCACCATACTTATTTCTGAGGGTGAGAGGCTAGTGTCGAACACCAAGCGTCGACTCTATTCTAGTGGCAATAAACCGCAGTAGCGCCGTAGTCCTTCCGACCTCCCGATCGGGTAGCCATTTCTAGCCATTTCTCCCGCTTTTAAAAAAAATCTCCCGCTATCTCCCGCTTTTGCAAAAAATCTCCCGCTTTGAGAAAAAAAATGTGCCGCAGCGTCCTGTTAGCGTGTACTACAAACCGTGTACACCCTATTTTGTAGATAAAATGAAAATGAGATCGTTATGAGTCGTCTGTGCGCTTGTGAGACCCTTTTTTTTTTTTTTTTGCTGTCACTTTTTCAAAAGTTAATTACGTTTTCCGAAGAGACAGTTGAGCTCCCAATTTAAGGTAAAAATGTGTATTCTGAAATGTTCTATATTCTAAAACAAAAAGCACAGAACC
>JXSR01S047501.1:0-14412 GCA_000969725.1 Ophiothrix spiculata
TGTATGGTATTTGTATACATCAGATATGCTACAATGAGCAACATGTAGGAGTCGACAACTGGACCCTTTTGCCGCGGCGGTACACATATTTTACTATCAGTAGGGATTGAAACCATATTAGCATTCCACTGTGATTCAACCATTTCCATGGTACCGTTGCCTTAAGATATTTTCTTGTTTTGCTAAAGTGACAGGAAAACAACAATGTGTTTTGAAACTTCAAGTTGGCTTTGTGGCTTGTAATTCAATTCAAAGAAGTAAAGTTGGTGTCTAAAGAAATATTCTCTTGGTTTTGATTCCAGTCTAAATAAAACAATTTACATCCTGCATTGTTATAGGTTATGATGTTTGGAAACTGTAAGAAATCGTGTTGAATTTGGCAGAAGAATAAACTTTCATGTATTTTTAGATTTAGATTAATACTTTAGTAGAGTAAAATTAGCATAACACTTTTTGATGTATTTGCTCAGCCTCATGTCCACTAATTGACATGAACTGATTTATAGCATTTTTAGATGCCAACAATTGGACATAAGGCAACATTTTTCTGAAGGGGTGCAGCCTATATGTGACCGCCCAGCCCGTATGAGCAGTAAATGCCAGAAACTTTATTTTTCGCTACAGGTGAAAATACATGTCAAGGTCGTAATATGCCGAAATAGATTTTTTGACAGATTCTCAATCCTAGTGCTTACTACAAAATACCAGCAAAGTTTCATATCAAGAAAATTATAGGAAATGTGAAATAAATTTGCATTTTCTTAAGATGATCAACAGAAAATAAAAGGCTTACTAATCTTTGAACGAGTTTATCTCAGTTATACGTTTTACTCCCTGACAACCTTTGATGGACCATAACTTAAATCGTATGAAGTTCATTAAGGTGTCATTTTAATCCTTAACCCTAACCGTACTAGATACTCCAAAACACCTCGGAGAGAACTCAAGAAATTAGCCTAAGTCCAAATACGCCATTTGAATCCCACCTCGGACATGGTGAAAAGGTGGATTTTTTATATAGGCCTTTCCAAGGAGATAGTTTTTAAACGAAAATGGGTTAGGGTTATTGGAGCTCACTCCTCTAACCCTAACCGTACTAGATACTCCAAAACACCTCGGAGAGAACTCAAGAAATTAGCCTAAGTCCAAATACGCCATAGACGGTAGATAGGTATGAGCACGGAATTGCTGCCTAGGCTGCGCCTGCTCGGTGGCTTGGTATTGCTTGGCATGGGAATGGGGTGCGCCAGGTCCCGGGTTCAAATCCCACCTCGGACATGGTGAAAAGGTGGATTTTTTATATAGGCCTTTCCAAGGAGATAGTTTTTAAACGAAAATGGGTAAGGGTTAAAGCATTGTCTTTGCAAATAATTAAAAAAGTGAAAATGACAAGAGCTGGCATTTACTGCTGTTTTGGGGTGGCCGGTCACATATGCGTTTTAGGATATAAAATAGATTGAACCATTCAATGAGAGAAGAATAATGAAGTCCTTGCATTTATTCCATTGTTTAACCACTTCACTACTGGTGACGTTTATTTACGTCTTGAGCAGCCCAATGCTCCAGACTGCTGACGTTTATACACGTCATGAAAACCTGTAAGTTTATTTACCTCTCAGTACAGACAGGCATTTCAAGCTGTATACACCATATGGTATCTCCATAAAGGGGATATCCTGACTAAGGCCCTGCGGGGAAACCCGAAACCCCGAATTTTCCCGGACCGGACCGGACCGAAACCGGGGTCGACCGGGTCGGGAATTTTTTTGGAGCTTTTTTCGGGTTCGGTACGGTCCGGGAAAAATATTACCGGGGTCGACCGGGTCGGGGAATTTTTACTCGGGGTCGGGGAAAGTTTACATTCGGTCCGGGAAATGCAAAAGCTTGTTCGGGGTAAAAATAAAATGGAGCAACAATTAATCGCTGTGTCTATAATGTCATTTTTTAACTTACACTTTCACGTCCATAGTTAATTAATCGTTCGTACTTTACATAATTTGGTTGCTGATCTGTCATTTGTCATACAAAAGAAAAAGCTCACAAAAACAATTAATTTAAACGTTTTATGCCTACAGAACTATTAAAATTTGGAGGTGAAATTTTGGATTTATAATCATAAAAATCTATAGGCTTCAATTTGATATCAAAAAGTGTACTACTTCAGGTTGAGCTCTTGGGGATCAATATAAATTATGATAGCTAATTATATCCTACGCCTTCAAGTCTATAAATATTAATAAATTTACAATTTTTGCCACGATGTTTTGAGTTGAAATTCCCCGTTAAGAATGATCTATGATTGGTTTAAAATCGGGCCATAAAATCATGTGAACGTTTTTCGTGAGGTCCTAAATAAGGTCATTTGTCTTAAATTGAGTCATTTTTTTCGTAATCGGTTTTAGGTGAAATCGTAATCCTTGTTAAACACCATTTTATGACATGAAATTCGGGGTCGGGGAAAAATATCTATCTTGACCGGGAAATCATGAAAAACAACCGGTCCGGGTCGGTCCGGTCTAGAAAAAATCCATTCGGGTCGGGGTCGGTCGGGGCAAGCTAAATTTGTATCGGGTCGGTCCGGTCGGGAAATAAATTGTCGGGGAACGACGGGGTCGGGGTGAGAAAAAACCTGCCCCGCAGGGCGTTAATCCTGACCTATAAGTGACTTTTTCAATGGAGTTTACAGGTTTCATCAATCAAAAGTTATAGGGCCAAAAGATCAAACATCTTGATTTTCACTGTGCATTTATAGTGGGTAGTTGCTGTGCTGTGCTTGTGTGTGACCTGGGATACCCTAGTACAGACTTGTGTTGATAAAATACATTGCATAGGAGTGCAGTGGTTAAGGGGGGAAAGCACATTACTCAATTTTAAGTTTTTGAAAGTTTATTTTGTACCATAACTTTTTAAAAAAATGCTTACAGTTAATAAAAGTATACATTTCCAGAAAGGAATTTTCACAAGGAACATGATGGTGGTGTTAATTTTTTGGTATCCATCCAAAGCTAAAAATAACAATTTTTACAAAAAATTGCTTCTGACTAGGAATTTTAATTCAAAACACCCATTCAGATGTTGCGTCATTTTTGTTATTTTTAGCTTGGATGGAAGCCCAAATGGCCAAAATATTTGTTTTTGTGATTTTCTCAAAAACTGTGATTTGTGGTCAAAAATCAACACCACCATCATGTTCCTTGTGAAAATTCCTTTCTGGTAATGTATACTTTTATTAACTTTAAACACTTTGTTAAAAAGTTATGGTACAAATATAAACTTGCAAAAACGTAAAATTTAGTAACGTGCTTTCCCCCCTTAATCATAGACTATTGGACTTTTTTGTTTGGTATCGAAAATTTTGTTTGAAGGCCGACAAAACATATTTGACCCTTAGTGAATACGATTGAGCATGCGATATTGATATGCTTGGCACATTTATGTATGTATTAAAGTTTGTTCTTTTATCATTCCAGCTGTCTATCACAGATATAAGTTTGGAGAGAAAATATTATTCATGATAAGAGAAAACATGGGCATTGATAAGATAGCCTAGAACTTATATAGTACTCTGATGGGTTATGGTTGATCATGTGATACATGCGAAAATACATTTGATTGCCATATGAATGAATAGTATTGTCAATATTGAAATTGGGTCCAAAGGGTATGATTAAATCCTGGGGGGCACTCAAATATGAAAGTGACGTACCTGCTCCTACTGACTTTCGAAATGTAGGGGCAATAGGTGAGAAATACATTGAAAAATAGGGGGTCATTCAGTGTAGAGAGTGAAAAACTGGGTCATTTCTAGCGACTTTTTGGCAAGAGCGAAAGACAGGGTCATTTGGTGGCAGTTTTTGAATAAAATAAGCCTAATTTTGACACTTACAAAATCGCTGATCTTCGAAATTTTTGAAAAATCAACAAATTAAGCGAGAAATGGGGGTCGTTCGGTGTAGGTTCTCAAAAAATCAGGGTAATTGATGAGAGTCACCATAAAAAGGTTGACTTTCAAAATAAAAGGGGGTCATTGGGTGACAGCTCAGTGAAAAGGGGTGTCATTGGGTGACAGCGGAGCAAAAAAAGGGGGTCTATCGACAGGAGCATGACGTGTGCAAATATATGGGAGTGCCCTCCGGGGATTAAATGCTCAATAACAAATGTTTCTATACATCTATGTATGAAAATGAAATAAGGGGGGGGGGGGGTAATGCATCAAGGTATGGGTCGAGATATTTTTTACAAGAGGTGAAATAAACAACAAATAAATTAATAAAATAGGCCCTTCATTTTTAAGAAGCATGAGAGCAATATTATTCTTGTACCGCTCCTCTGAAACTCTTTTCAGAAGAGCTGTTTTTTGCTCTTCTTACTCACTGAGGCCAAGTGCATAATGTTTGCCAAAATTCGAAGCTCCATACTAAGAAACAGAAATGAGACAGCAATTTTCCTCAAAATTATAACAAATGAGCACTTTTTCAGAAAAGTTCAAGGCAATTATAAAATCTTTTCTTTATTGCTGTAGATAGACCTAACCCTGGGTAATATTTTGACAAAAGCATTTTGAACTCAAAGTAAGCTTTTAAAAACAGTTAAACAGGACTGCTAGCCTACTCTCTAAAGTCAAAAGTCTTATTTTTAAGTCTAAAAGACTTATTTTTTAAGTCCGAGACCCTTGGATTTAAAATAAGTCTTTCCTAAGACTTAAAATTGTAAATCTATGAAAGATTTAAAATATGAATCTCTTTGACTAATTGTTTAAATCTTTAAGATGTATAGTTTAAATCTTTTAAGATTTACTTTTAAAACTGTTCAAGGATTACTTTAATACCCCGTTCAGACACACTAAAAAGTCGTCTTAACTTGATATCGAGTTCATTTTTAATTTCAAACACGACCTCGGATTAACGAAAAGTAACTCGACTTAAGACTGTTCACACATGCGCTATGATTTTGAAGTCGAATTGAAATGAACTTTACTTGTTCCAGGTCAATGCGCTGTAGAAGTAAACACGAATTCGACTTATGACAACATGTGTTCACACATACGAAAAGTCATCGGTTGTCGTCGTTAATGGAGTTACATCGAATTACTAACGCGACTTAACTTGCTTTTTAGCGAGTTGAAAATTCGATGTAAGACGACTTTTTGAAAGACAACTTAAGTCGACTTGAACTGTTCACACACAAGTGAATTTTGAACTCGATATAACTCGAATACGACTAAAGACAACTAAAGACGACTTTTTGGCTCTGTCTGAACGGGCTATAATATAAATAAATCCCAGAAGATTTACGATTTCCAAAGTGACAAAATATGCTAACAATGTGAAGTTTCTTCAGGTAAACATTCATTAATGTTTGCCTATGGTATCAACAATAATATTTTTAAAGAATTAGAAGGTACGTTGCAATGAATATATATTTAGGAACATTGTGAAATGTTTTCAGTGCTCTTATACCGCTCTTCTTGAGAGCTCCAGAGGAGCAATTTAATGTTGATTTGTGATGAATCCACAGTTGATATTCAAATAAGCGCGTCACGCACGGCACAGCGTACACGGAGGTGCGTTTACGCAGTGCATATAAATCGACGCACTGTTCATCGCGCGCCGGGAACTTGAGCAAGTGCCAGGACTGGCACTTGGGAACAGTTGAAAACGACAAAGCAACAATCATTTAAAAACTAGCTCTTTGTTTTTGATTCTTTAAAGTATTTTATTGTGATTAATATCTGTTAAATTGAAAACATTTAGAATTTAATTCATACGTTTTCAGGAAGATTTTCGTTGTTGAAAGGTATTCAAACATGCTATGTTTGTTCATCGCTAATCAACAACTCTGCATCCGATGCGTCTGCGTATTTTTATCACACTCGGGTGGCTAAAGCCACCCTCGTGCGATAAAAAATACGCAGACGCATGGATGCATCGTTGTTGATTAGCGATGAACAACTCTGTAGCATGTTTGAATACCTAAATATTTTACTTAACGTGACTTTAAACGACCTCTACCAGGTAGTATCAAACTGATAATATTTTGAATTACATGATAATGTTTTCATAATCTTTTTACACTTTTGTTCAACTTTCAAAACATATTATTTTGCCTCATGAGACCATTTCTATGATGTGACTCAACTTATCTTCACGAAATCTATAATTCAGTATCACAATCTTCTAGATAATGATTGATATTTACAGATAAAATGCTTTTTTTTGAACTTGGCCTTCTAGTTTGTGTATTAATTCTTTGTAGGATAACCAATACCAAGTTCATTTGTTTGACAGTATAAGTCATTAACACTGAACTTGGTATCGGGTATGATTTTAGGGGTATTTCATTTCTACTAATCTCTTGCCAAAGTCAAAGGTCAATCTCCCAGATTTTCCTTCTACTCTCACTGACTCAGAGAGAGTTTCCAAAGTTCACAAATATACACCTGTAATACAGCCCACATCTTTTAATGTTGATGTTATTTTGATTTCATTTGATTTGAAAATGATCTAAGAAATTGTGTTTGAGTGATAGCAAGTTTTATTTCACAGGGGAGGTGGGGTGCACTAAGTATTTTTCCCTTGGTATATAGGAGTACTTGGTTTACATGCAGGAGTATACGCCATCCCAATTTCCAAATGCTTGGATGATTTGGCAGGCATGGTGTAGAATGGGGTAGGGTTCTTTCACATCCCTGAATACGCTTTGTAAGTCAATGCCCCAACCCTGATACTTTATCATGATTAAATTAAAGTAAATAGTTTTTTACATAATCATGTTTGCAACCAAATATATAGATTAAGCAAAAGAAAAAAAGATATATTGCTGTTATGACCTACCAACCATCGAACAAATTACGACATTTTGGAAATGAAATCCCATAATTTTGCAGGTTGTACACCATTAATTTTGTAAAATCAATCTAGTCTATTTTCTTGAAGAAGGGATTTTTCACTCTTCATAGATCAGAGACCTAAATTGCTCTATCGATATAAAATCCAAGTCTTCATTTATCAGCTCATTCATTATGTTGAAAGTAGTATTGACAACTCTACGGCTAAAAGTAACAACACAGCATGTGCAAATATAAGACATAACAGCCTGGTCCCACTATGCTCCCGATGATCAGCGATGCAATAGCGATGCATCGTTAGTTTATCATAAGTGCATCTTGAAAGCTTTATCGATGGGTAAAATTTAGAAAACAATGGTGATGCTATCCTGATGTCTTGAGCATGTCTTGATACTTTGGGAGTATGTCGAGAAAGGTTCCCCAAACCATCGCCACAACATTGGCCTGACATCGTAAGAGTATAGGTGATGCTATCCTGATGTCTTGAGCATGTCTTGATACTTTGGGAGTACGTTGAGAAAGGTTCCCCAAACCATCGCCACGACATTGGCCTGACATCGTAAGAGCATAGGCGATGCTATCCTGATGTCTTGAGGATGTCTTGATCCTTTGGAAGTACGCCGAGAAAGGTACCCCAAACCATCACCACGACATTGGCCTGACATCGTAGAGCATAGGCGATGCTATCCTGATGTCTTGAGCATGTCTTGATCCTTTGGGAGTACGTCGAAAAAGGTTGCCCAAACCATCACCAGTGGTGATGGTTTGGGGTGGTTTGTGGTGGTTTGTGGTGATTCACCACGACATTGGCCTGACATCGTAAGAGCATAGGCGATGCTATCCTGATGTCTTGAGGATGTCTTGATCCTTTGGGAGTACGCCGAGAAAGGTACCCCAAACCATCACCACGACATTGGCCAGACATCGTAGAGCATAGGCGATGCTATCCTGATGTCTTGAGCATGTCTTGATCCTTTGGGAGTATGTCGAAAAAGGTTGCCCAACCCATCACCAGTGGTGATGGTTTGGGGTGGTTTGTGGTGATTCACCACGACATTGGCCTGACATCGTAAGAGCATAGGCGATGCTATCCTGATGTCTTGAGCATGTCTTGATGCTTTGGGAGTCGTCGAGAAAAGTTCCCCAAACCATCGCCACGACATTGGCCTGACATCGCAAGAGCATAGGTGATGGTATCCTGATGTCTTGAGCATGTCTTGATGCTTTGAGAGTTTGTCGAGAAAGGTTCCCCAAACCATTGCCACAACATTGGTCTGACATCGCAAGAGCATAGGTGATGTTATCCTGATGTCTTGAGCATGTCTTGATGCTTTGGGAGTATGTCGAGAAAGGTTCCCAAAACCATCGCCACGAACATTGGCCTGACATTGTAAGAGCATAGGCATTTAGGCTTATTCCTATTGTTGAGTTTTCAAGTACCCCTTTAATTATCTACTGTAGATAGCAGCATCAGATATTTGGTCTGTAAAGGCATTTCAGTAAACTTATTAATTGCACCAAATTCTGCCTCTACAGAGATACAGGTTCAATGAATAGAATTGTTCTTATCTTTAAACACAAATATTTCATCACTAGATTTAATTAGATCTCAATGTCATATTATAACCTATATACTTTATTTTGGTTTTGATATTTCCAAAAGCACATTCCTTTAACACATCATTAATTAAAGTAAGTATTGTGCCTATAGGGGATGTTGTATCATCGTTCTCATATTACTTCAGTTGAATATTGTAGAAATACAATCTGCAGAAAAAATGATAGAAGCGTGGCGCTTTTAATGCTATATTACCTATATGTCATAGCCTAATAGCATGATCCATTAATATGGTGATAATTTTTGTGTAAAATTCTTGTATTCTGGTTTCTGGCATCATTGCACAATTTACTTCTCCTTAAAGACAATCGCGGTGATAAGTTGCTACCAGTAGATTTTGTTTATTTTTTGTCAGTTAATAGATAAGAGTCTTAACTTCAAAATTCAGAAATAAGAAATGGGGGTCACCGACCATCTAAGCGTGCTAAACGTCATTTTTCTTTTAATGAACGATAACTTGAAAACTCGAGATAGATTACTTGGTGTAATTAACTTTTTTTATCTGTTTAATGTTATACAACCGAATTTCGACATTTCCGATGATGAAAATTGTTTTTTTAGATTCTATCCCATGTAATTTCATCTCACGCTATCTTTTTAAAACAGTCAGTGATCCTATAATTTTTTTCTCGATTTGACATCCACTTGACATTCACAATTGACCAGCCAAATATCAAAAAATTCTACAGGTGAAAAATCAACATTTTTTAGTATAGGAAAACACACGTAAAAAGTTTTATCACTGAAGGCCCGTTGGCTCGGGAGCACTCGTAGCAACTCGTTACTATTTCGCGCTATTTTCGTCGCTTACCGGGAAGACAATGCGTAAAAACCTAGTGCGCGCGTTAAGTTTTGCGTATTAGGCGCAAATCTTACGCTTAAATACCACACGCGCGTTTTGTCAAATTCTTCCCGCCACTGACCAACAAATTCTGTTACACTGCCCTCTTGAATAAACACCGTGATCGTCTTTAAAACTATATTGTTTGCAACCACTTACCAAATTCACTTTTGAAAAGTTAGGTGTAATTCAATTATCACCATAACTGGTTCATATAATAGCTTAGCTATTTAGTATGCTAAATTAAGGGTAAATGACCTCCATCTGATCAGGAAAATGTGAATCCTAACTATTTTTAATCATGAAAAGATAAATAGTTCCACTGCATTTGCGGGGACTCGAATCCATATGGATTATGGCAGGGGATCTACTGCTGAGCTATCCAGGCAGCGTTGAGATCGTGAATTGAAATCTAAAACATAAACGTTAGAATGCCGTATTTTTCTTTTGTGTACATAAAGAATGCAATTTTTACCTCAATGGAATGCTCCATTTGTAAGTAAATTATGCGAATGCTTATATCAGACAAAATATAGATAATGTAGATACTAAAAGCAGGCAATTCGCAGCTCAAACGGCGATCTCAGAGTCATAATTCATGTCCGTTTTTTTCAGGCAAAACAACGGGGGTTTGTTACATTATCATTCAAAATCAACACCACTTACATATTTATAAAATATTATTTGTAATTCAATAAGAAGTATCAAGCCTTCAATCTGTCAAAATTTGAAAACAATTGAATTGTTCGAACATCATGAAATTATGAGGTTTCGGCGAAAAAGGCGTCAACTTTTCGAAGTAGTCTATTGTCCGTTTAGACTATCTCCATCTTGAAGCCTTTGATTGCTACTTCGTTTCTTGATTTAATGCACCAAGCCTACACAGAATTATGAGGAAGTATGCAGAGCTTCCAAAGGGCAGAGATGATCTGACGTGATTTATGTGATGAATGATAATCTTCTAGCATAGAGGTATTGGGTGTCAGGGGCAGGGGTGGCACTGTATCTTTTTTTGGAAGAGACAAGTTAACTCCTTCATTGCTGTATGATTTATCTGATTTGAAACCTTTAGCTCTGATGTGTTTAGGACTGGACTGACTTATCATTCCTATATGGGAGAGGATTCAATGTAATCTACTGTAAACACCAATTTATTTTTGCGTGCAGTATGGCAAAAAAAAAAAAAATTGTTTGATTGCCCTTTCACCTATCGGTTCATGCATAGATATTTATCGCGCAACAGAAGTAAATGCTTATACGAAATATTTTATTATATTTTTATTTTTTAACGCTTACAAGTTATAAAAATATTTAGTTTTCGAAAATCAAATCAAATTAAACTTATAAAAAATGTATTATTTATATTTTGCAATATTTTACCTGGTTAATTTTTACCATACATGTGCACGAATCGCCCGTTGAAACCTAGTTACTTTCAGACACATTCAGACACTATACTGAGCGCAGCTTGGCAAATTTAGCTACGATATGCGGGGGGGTTATTTCAAGTTTACGATGTTTTCGACAGTTTTAAAACAACATTTTAGAGAAAGTAAGTGACTTACACCCATAAAACTTCAAAAATTGGGAATTCTGGTTCTCAAAAAAAAAAAAAAACGCGACCAGGATTTTTCCATTTTTTGGGTCGGTCGGAAAGGGCAATCAAACAATTTTTTTTTTTGGCCTAATTTTTGTGCACTGCAAAACGGAGTAATGCAACAACAACAAAAAAAATATTATGACTACAGTACTGCACAATCAAATCATATTGGAATACACCCTACCCCTGATATTTCCAAGTACATAGTGCAGTTTAAGGGCAGAGAACAATCCATTTGATTTGTTTGATGAGAGATGGGCTTCAAATTTATATTCCAATACCACAATATGAGCGCACACCACTAAATAACTTCCCCATTGAAACCAATGCTTAAAGCTTTTGAAGTTTCAATTTCCGATGACCCATTTTTTATTTTTTCAATCAAAAAGACATAGTTTTGCACAGATTTTGTGAAAAATTTGATACCAAATTTCAGTGGAAATTTTTTACTAAAATGTCAAATTTATCGCATTTCCCATAGATGCTAATGTTAATTTTCCCCCCAAAATACCATCTTTTAAATTGACTCCCCCGCAAAAATGAATATGGTGACCCCTCAATTTTTATTTTAATAATTGGCTCATAAAATTCTATTCATGCCAAATCTTATCAAGTATTTTCAGTCAGATCTATCATGGACCAGACACCTTAAAAAACAGAGATTGAAAATTTTATCTTTACGATTGACTAGCTGTCAAACATTTTTTGAGCGTGAACAACAAAAGTACATTTCATCTAAATATGTCACATAGGGCCGAACCATAGTTGGCCTTCAAACAAAATTTTTCGCTACCAACATTTGTCATGATGTCACCAAATATTTGCGATCGAAGTTAAAGTATAAACTGGTAGCAAACATTTGAGGCAATGTATATGACAATTCAACACATGTGCAATAATATTTAGTGTGAATTTTATTTGGTCTCAACTCAGTGTTGAAGTTGTTTTATTTGAAGTCACTCTTCATTTTAACGTCACAACCAAATGGTTGATAGTGAAAATTTTGTTTGGAGGCTGACTCTGTTTTGACCCATAGTGTCATATCTAGAATCAATATCAGCAATTTCATTTGAATCATAACTTTGTTCAGTACTTCACTCATTTTGCACTTTGCCTACTCCCCCCCCCCCCAATTTCCAAAAGCTTAGTATTTCACACAATCTGCACTTTGCTGACCCCCATTTAGATATCAGAGTTTGGATTCCCTGTTAACCCGACAACTTGCATCCTGTGTAAAAGGTTAAGCATATGGACCAAGAAAGCCAACAACCTATCTAGTTTGAGTCAGATATCTGACTATTTAGTATTTCACTCAGTCTACACATTGCTGACCCCATTTACATATCCGAGTTTGGATTCCCTATTAACCTAGTCTAAATAAAACAACTTACATCCTGTGTAAAAGGTTACTTACATTCTCAATGTTTGGAAGCTGTTAGAATGTTAAAATCGTGTTGGTTTTGGGTGTATTTGTAGTCACCAGAATGCACTTGTGAGGGTGCAAAAATATCAACAACGAATCCAACTTCCTACCCCCTCAAAATATAATTCACCCTGAGGCAAAAAAAACAAACACACACACCAACATTAAGTATTTCTGAGGGGGTGTAGTCTGTGTTTAAGGATATAGAAAAGATTGATCTATTCAATGAGAGAAGAATATTGAAGTCCCCTCATTTATTCCACAGTTTATTCATAGACTATTGGTCTTTTTCAGTGAATACGATTGAACATGCCGTGTTAATAATTTAATATACTTGGCACATTTAGGTATGTATTAAAGTTTGTTCTTTTATCATTCCAGCTGTCTATCACAGATATATGAGTTTGGAGAGAAAATATTATTTATGATTAGAGAAAACGTGGGCATTGATAAGATAGCCTAGAAGCTAAAGAGAAAACATGGGCATTGATACGATAGCCTAGAAGCCATAATAATTATTATATATAGTTATATAGTACTCTGATGTGTTATGGTCGACACATGCAGAAATACATTTCATCGCCATATGAATAGTATTGTAAATATTGAAATTGGGTCCAAAGGGTACGATTATACATTCAATAACACTCAATAACATACAATACTTAACATATCGGCATGTTTCTATACATCTATGTATGAAAATGAAATAAGGGGGGGGGGGGGTAATGCATCAAGGTATGGGTCGAGATATTTTTACAAGAGGTGAAACAAACAACGAATTTACTATTAAAATACTCAAAACATCATCCAATATTTGTTCAATTAAATTTGACGCTCCAATTTTCTAAATGAGGGCACCCTGTAAATTCCCATCTCATGGGGCCATATCAATATAAGTAACATGTCAATTTTACAAAGTGGTAGTTTTTCCATATCACTGACATCACATTTTTGACTGAATGAGAATCATTCAAAATCCATATCAAAATGAATAGAATTAACAAAGAAAAAAAAAGTTTTTCTCAGAAACCGTTTGCAAAAATAAAATGCGGTATGCGATGTTTTATTTTTATATTGTTTTAGGAGTTTAGCTATGCGGTATATTTCTTTTTTTTACGCTCTAAAATATTGATCGACCAACTTACATGTGTGAAGTTCCCAGTTTCTAAGTATGATCCTGCCCATTTTAACTTGGGAAGTCTTGACATTTGAAATATAACTTAAAATTCAAGGTAAAATTGCACCAGCAAATGACATCAACCCGATTGCTGGATTACTCTTGATTAAAAAAAGAGAGAAAGACCATCCCGTACCTCTACGTTCAAAATTCATTTTCACATAGTAATGCACGCTGGTTTCTGAGACAAACTTTTTTTTTTCCCTTATGCACATATTTTTTTGGTAAAACAGAAGCATTTTAACAACCAGTAGATGCAAATTTGCTCTTTGCACCCCTTACTTTGAAAATTTGGTTCTTTTTACAAGACTGAAAATGTTATTTTCAGGTTCTATAAAGTGATACAAGTATATTATCTTAACATGACTTTAACCGGCGTCTTCCAGGTAGTATCAAACTGATAATATTTTGAATTACATGATAATGTTTTCATAATCTTTTTACACTTTTGTTCAACTTTCAAAACATATTATTTTGCCTCATGAGACCATTTCTATGATGTGACTCAACTTATCTACATGAAATCTATAATTCAATATTACAATCTTCTAGATAATGTTTGATATTTACAGATAAAATGCCTCTTTTTCATCGCAGATGCGTAAGACCGAAATGTTCTAAATCCCATAGTCATTACACAATTCCTGCTTGCTACGTAATTGAATACAAATTTGGACTTTACATTCTAGTTAACACAACCGTTGACGAACAATAGATTGACTCATAACTAGAATACACATGTCAATGAGACGTTATAACTAGGAAAAGAAAGTTAAAGGTTGTTTACCTGAATGGGTGAACAGTGAATTTTTAAGACTAAGTAAAGATAGGGACTATTATTTTACAAAAGCACATAAGACAAATAATGATGAAGACTGGAATAAGGCAAAATCTCTTAGAAAT
>JXSR01S047502.1:36565-61323 GCA_000969725.1 Ophiothrix spiculata
TCTACTTGCTCCGTGGTCGGACAGTCACGTAAAGCCGTGGGTCCCCTGTGCGAATGCTCCTTCATGGGGCGCTGCATACAGTGTATACCTGGTGAGTCTCAAGTGAGACAAATGACTCGCTTTGTTTTTTCTGTGATATATAATATTGTGTTAGCATACCTGTTGCATTAATGTAGCCTAATTTTCGTATCCAAGGCATAGAGAATGATAGATGAATAGTAATAAATAACACATGAATAATTTGAACTGAAATCTGTGATAAAACAACATCTAACAAACAAGTTAGTTCTAATCGTAGATGTTCATGTCAGTGACTCGCTTGAGCCATTACCATGATTACGTGTCAGTAAACGCACAACATGACTCATTTTTTCACCGTTTTGAGTCATTTTGTCAGTGTACACTTTGCCTCAAATGAGTCAAATTACTCTTTTTCTGTGATATATCTAAATATCAATAATCACTCTCTAAGGGTAACGTTCTTAGACATACACAGCACTGATTAAAGACCTTGTGAAAAAAAAATTATTGTATCAAATCCAATTTTCGAGGATTACCGATTCGGTCAATGTATAAGTTCGAAGTTCCTGAATGCATAGTTGTTGAAAAGACGTTCAATTAGCTCTGTCATGTTTACTGGTCAGTCGAATAAGTTCTTCAATTATCCGTCTTGGCATCAAATCCCATTAAAATAAAACGACAAGATCGGGTTTGCTGGTTTTACAGAACTGGGCTGCGAAGTTAATTAACAGAGTTGCGAAGAAAGAGCATACTTCCCTGCTCCTAGAACAACTGCACTGGTTGCGTATAAAAGATCGTCATACCTTTAAGGCGATGTTACACATATATAAATGTCTTTCTGGTGTGGTCCGGCTTACTTAACATTTAGCCTGATATCTGACACTACTCGATTAACAGAACTAATAATAAAAAGTCAATCTCTTATTTCTGCAGCCGACCAAACATTCTTCTTGGCTGCACCAAAACAGTGGAGCAAACTACCAGTCACAATTAGATCAGCAGGTTCAATTGGCGTTTTCAAGAAAACTCTGAAATATCACTTGTATAATCAATAATACACTCCCTTATCAGAAGTATTGCAACATAGCGTAAATCCTGGTGTTTGCGAGTATAACTCTTCCACCGTTAATATTTGATTTCTTTTTTAGTTGAGCAATGTTACCAATGTGTATTGTTCAATGCAATAAAACAGTCCCCTTAGCTTATTTTCGTCCATTAATGATTTTGTTGCTTTCAAAATGGCGACGTTATGAGAGATACTGAATGAAGACCTCAAGCACATTGTAGCCCCGAGAACCGAAAGAAACCGTTTTTGTTATATGGCTGTGCGCTTTTATTTTGTGTTGCCAAATAATTTCTGGCATTGCTAGACGTCGGGGGATTCTAGAAATGCATATAACTTGCGTATAAGCAGTCATCCATGAAAGACTGCACATGTGGAAAACCAACAATCATATTGCATAAATAAGCTTTTGCCAACTTACATATTGGTCTTATTGGTCGCTCAGTACTGCCCAGAAAGAAAATACCTTCGTATAATTATTCTTGAAGGAATATTTAGGGATCGTAGACTCATATGTGTAGAGTAACGAAAGGGAAACAATTGACCACGCTTATACACGGGCAGCGAAGAGATGGGATGGCGAATTGGCCGAGGAACGTGACAGCGGCCCTGAATTGACGCCATATTGTTTTCATTAAGGAGTGTGGGTCTAATTAAGTTTCGATAACCAAAGAATAAGTGCTTCGAGTTTTAAATATGACGGCTACGACCATTGTAACCTTTCTTTGATGGCAAAAATTGGTGTATAACTCATGGTTTGAACTTCATTGGTATGTATTGATTCGAAAAAACTTGTGCCAATTGACGGGAATATCGATAACATCCAATATATCATAATTCTCAGCAAACCAATGTTAAAGTATTTTAGGCACATGTCAGCAGTTTGTAAATTACCACTTATCGTTCTTGAAAATGACGTCACACTAGACTGCACGCATGTTTTTGATGACAGGATCTTCGAAAAAGGCGTTAGCAGTATCAATCTAAACGCAGATGCGCATTACGTAAATCTGAAGTAAGACACGTGCGATAACATTAACAGACGAGTCTTGAATAACACACATTTCAAACACATGAGTTGATTAATTTAACATCTGATCCTTGACAGATATCAGCTCTCAAAGAAATGCTTATTCTGAGTGGCATTGTAGAAGTGAGCAGTTGCTATCATTAAATTGCATGGATAGCCCCCTAGTTATGGAAATAAGTGTTAATTCATCAAAATAAGTAAAGAAAAGAAACATGAAAACAACTTTATAAAGATATAATTATAACTAGTATAACAATGTTTTCATACCAACGTTTTGAAATCGCTATTTAAATTTTGCGCCAAAACCACAGTCGACGATGTTGCAATACTTATGATAAGTGTGTGTATTTGCTGCTTTTCATTTTTCAGTTTCATCTATCTCGATGTATTTCATGTATTTTTGTTGCATATTTTTTGTATTTTGTTTACTGCGCTGTGACCTTTTATAGAAATGGCGCATTACAAAAGCCTATTTGTATATGTACTAGTATGTATGTAAACTGCTCAGAAAATGCGAATCATAATTACTATTTTTATCATGAAAAGAGAAATAGCTTCCACTAAGTTTGTAACTACTCGAACCATGGATTTTGCTTTGATGGAAGATCTATCTGCATGTAAATTATAGGAATGTCTAGAAGGGTACAAAGGAAATTACATACTAAAACCAGACAAAACACAGCTGAAAATGGGAGATCTCGGAGTCATGGTACTCAGACGGAGTTATATCATTCAAAAACAACTAAACATATTTAAACAATTGAGGTTTCGGCCAAAAAGACTTCGAACTGTTTAAAGTAATCTGTTGACGGCATTTTGATTATGTCCATGCAAGTGAAATTATTTGTAAACATTGGTAAAGGTTTATATATAAATGTGTAAGAAGGTAAAAATTATAGTAAACATAACTTTCCTCTGTTTTCTCGTGAAAAAGGACTGTAGCCTTAATTCTATTTAGTCTCAGCAAACACAATATTATTTTTACCTGTAACCGGGCATTGACAAGGAGATGAATCTAATAAACCCACTAGTAAAAACACATCAGTTATATCTGGCAACAGAAGACTAGAGGACAGGAAGGGAAATCAGACAGGTAGAATTATAGGGTATGAGGACACTAACACAAAGTAGATGCAACTTGAAGCTAATTGAAGAAGATTATATATTGCTTTTTTCCGATTTATTGTCGATTAAAAGCTCTAGTACTTCTTTGAGTGCAATGTTTCTCGATAAGCCGCCATTTTGGAATGGTTATTAAACCATTGCATGTTCATCTTAGTATGACAGTGATTAAAACAAATATACATATACCAGAAAATTATTTTGTAAAGACATTGCATTTGATGAGTTCAGTAAATTTCGACAACTTTTTTCTTTCGTGCTGTGTTGTGAGTACGAGTAAAAATACCATATATAAGAATATATCGAAGCTTTCGAAACTCTCCTTTTCTGTCACATTTCTGAATTCATCAACAACGAACGGAATCAATTCCGATATTCCTTACAAGTGGAACAGGAAAGGGAAACCATCCCTGGAGGGATCTAACTACCAACATGTTTATAGGGTCGTGCCACAAAATATGGGTAGCAAAATCGGACTGTCTGGTACCTCTTCGCAAAATTTGATATTTTGATGAATCTATTTTTAAACAATTTTCAAGCATTTTGTAAGGTCTATTGTCTCTGTACTGATACTAATGTCTTCCCTTCCTGTCCTCTTGTCCACTGCCGGTGATGTGCTTATCAGGTTTATCTCCCTGTCACTATACGGTAATACCGTGTTTGCTGAGGCTAGATAGATTAAAGGGGTAGATATCATGACGATGTATTTTTGTATAGGGGTTTTATGCCAAGCCAGAGTAATTTTGACAAACTGGGTAAATAAAGTACCGAAATAAAGATGCATCATGGGCAAATAAGTGTATAAATTTGGCGCCACTAAATTAGTAGCGCATTAAAGGTAGCTTTTAAAAAGGGTAGTTCAAGCAAAGATTTTGAGGGGACAATCCATGTCCAAAATTTCACATTCAATTTTTTGGCAATTTTACTCATTTTAGTGTAGTGATGGTTTAACGCATGCCCTCGGCGCATGCCGTAATGTGCAACAAACGAGTCCACCGCCTAAAAACGAATAGCAGATTCGTGAGGTGACGTCATACCTCAGCTTGATCCAGTAAGAATCGCTGTTTATGTAGTATGTTCATGCTTACAAAATGGCCGACGTCATACCTCAGCTTGATCCAGTAAGAATCGCTGTTTATGTAGTATGTTCATGCTTACAAAATGGCCGCTCATGAACAGTGTGTCTTTGCTTTACGCCTTTATTTGGGGAAGCGGGTTGGCGCAGCGGTAGTTTCCTCGCCTTGTACCAATGAGGTCCCGGGTTCGAGCCCCGCGCCCGGCGCTTTATGTGCATTTGGTTTTCAGTCCATGCTCGCTTCCGCAGGTTTTTCTCCGGGTCCTCCGGTTTTCCTCCTGTACTAAAACTGAATATTTAAGAAAGATCTAGGACCCCAATGGAAATAAGCTTCATTTGAGGCTTTCTTGGGTTATCCTTGGCTATCAGCCTAAAGAACTCTTTCTTTCCTTTTTCCTTAATCCATCGAAACAAGACGTGCCATGCAGAACAAAAGTAGAAAGATGTCTAGGTACAGTGTGTACCATAAAAAACGTTACAATCTTTGCGTGTAAAGTTCTTGGCTTTGCCAGGTAGTCAGAAACTATGTAAAAGTATTATTTTTCAGGGGGACAGCTCGCTAGTCCGACAACTCGCTAGTCAGAAAGCTCGCTAGTCCGACGGCTTGCTAGTCCGACGGCTCGCTAGTCCGAATTTTAATTTAGGCTCGTCAGTCCAAATTATGAAAAAATGTGTGCATATTTCTATTACAGTTTTTCAAAATTCGGACTAGCGAGCTGTTATTTAAATTCGGACTGGCGAGCCGTTTTTAACATTCGGACTAGCGAGTTGCTTTTAAAATTCGGACTGACGAGCCTATTTTCATATTCGGACTAGCGAACCTCCGGACTAGCGAGCTGTTTTTTCGGACTAGCGAGCCTTTTTCAAGGTTATATTTTCCCCATTGAATAACGTTTCGGACTAGCGAGCCTTCGGACTAGCGAGCTTTCGGACTAGCGAGTCGTCGGACTGGCGAGCGGACCCCATTTTTCAGTCCATGAAACAGACGTCACTATTACTTTTGTTTCATTTTAATCGGTAATCTGGAACAGAAGTTATGCTTTGTCAAATATTTGGACGTACAATTTCATGCAATTTCATGATTTTGTATTGTCATTGATCTGTAACAATGTTTACGCATGTTCTTTTTTATCTCTGTTAAAAAAATGAACAAATTTGATGACGGATATGATAAATTTTCCGAGGTGAGCCATTTTTTATTCCATTGAGAAACACCCCTGCTTTATGACCAATAATCATGAAATTGGACAAGATACAAATCTACACATAACTTTTGTTGTACATTACCAATTTAAATGAAACAAACGGTATCTGAAAATATAAATCATTGGTTATAAAATGCTACTTTTACATACTTTCTTACTATCCGTTGAACACAAGAAAGCAACACGTAAATATTGTAACGGGGTTTTTTCTGGGACACCCTGTATTACATGAGTAAACTTACCCTATAATATGGACATGCCACCATACAGCAAGGTAGACAAAATATCCATGTCCATACATCCACCATGTCATGACAAGCATATAAATGATCAAATTCAGAAGTGTTCGTGATCACAATCCGCCCAAATTCACACTTAAAATTGGGTCGAAATCCAGGTACTTCGTCGTCTTTACCTAGGTATCCCTTTAATCCTTTTTCAATAGCTCGGTTAAAGTCTAGCTGTAAGAAAAAACAAGACAGATGTGAATTCACCCTACGAAATCCTATTGCTGCTGTTTTTTATACTGACGTATCCTGCGGAAGTTTGCTCTGTTCTAGTTTCCTAGTTCCTACAATTTTGTTTTGAAGAAAACAGAAAACCCGGGGGGGGGGGGTTACTGGGTATTCTGACCGGGTAAACACCCGCGTTACCAAAAAGGTGAGACCTGGACAGGTCTCGAGACTTGCAATATAGGGCATCACAATCGACCTGGTACTCTGCAAATCTCACATAGGGTGTCAAATTTGGCTTCTATAGTCTCTTATAGGATATCAACGAAAGAATGGTTGAATTAACGACAACGGTGCCTTAAAAAGGATATCCATTTGAACAGGTATGGTCCCGGATAGGGTATCAATTCGATCAGATATGATAGATTTATTGTTTCAGATAGGGTATCATTTCACCCATTTTTGCCAAATTTTGGTCTCACATAGGGTCACCTTCAGAACCTGCGGAACTCGGTGGTTACCTGGAAACAAATATCAGTTACCCCGGAAAGAAATTTGAGAATGCAAACTGTATATACACTGGTCTTTCGAATATGGGAATTTTTTTTGGACAAAATATTGAAAGGATTTATTAGTTCTGCGACTATCTTCCCATATGATTCAGGTGATTTGCCTGTTATTGTGCACTGTAAGAAATGTCCGTAATTTTACGTTACCCGTAATCCAAGTTCAACCGTAAGAGTAAAGTAAATGCTGTATTTAAACATAATCTATCTTATTTACATTGCAAGAATTACTGCAATTAGGGTTGGAATTAAAATGGCGTAAAATCCGCTGTTTTAATATGTAAAGTGCCTACTGGTTTGTTAAAATCTTAATTTTAAACAAATTATCTCAGACTGTCAAAATACAGTATACTTATTAGCAAAAATCAGTAAAAATACGGTAAATTACTGGCAGTTTGGATGCATCCAAAGTGCCAGTAAATACGTATCTTTAAAGAACATTTTACGGGTAAGTTAGTGTATTATTACAGATTCGTATGGTTGGTATCAAAATGATACATTAATTTTAACAAATCACAAGACGCTTTACCAACAACAATGGATGTTACATTGTATATCATTCTAACCTCAACCCTAACATCACTGACACTTACAATATAATTACAAGAAATACCTTTTAAATACAGCATTACATATATTTTACGGTTGAAATAAATTATGGGCGATATAAAATTACGGATATTTCTCACAGTGATAAAAGAGAAATCATTGTGTGAAAATAAGATATTTGTAACAAACATGGATTGCCGTAAGGTTTTTTATTTGTTCTGCTGTAGAAAACACTGCAATCTTCGTTAGGCACTTCTCAGCATGTTTGTTAGAAAAAGGTATGTAAACAATTTAACAAGAGTATCCGTGATTTTCTTGTTTTCGAAGTGTACGTGTTCAGCACATACGTACGTTAGTCTGTATAATTCAGCAATAGAATTCTGTTTCTAATGTTGCAAATTGAATGTTTGGTTTACACAAAGAGACGCGTTAAAAAGAGCTAAAAATTAAACATCATCCAAACGTACGCGTACACGGCTTAACAAATGTATTTCGTGTTTCCCGTTTTCCCATAGAGAATTACGCTGTCAAATCTTTAAATTAATACATAAATTTACATTTAAATTGTGTGTATATTTGTGCCACCTCAGTTAAAAAGATAATAAAAAGAATGTGAAATTGCACATTTACGATGTCAATGGAGACAGAAAGGGTTAAACTTGTCAATGTCAATGTGGGTTAACAGTTTGTTATCACAAAATTATATAGCGCAATAGACAATCAGAATACATAGGACAATGTTGTCACACAAAACCTAAAATAAGGTAGCACAGACTTGTACCAAAGTAACAAGACAGAGAACTTTTATCGTTAAATATTGAAATTAAAAAGCATGAAATCTTATATGAGTTTAATTGTTTTGCATTAGTACAATAACGATTTACTCTTATTTCCTACTGACATGTTTGGGGGCTTTTTAGTATGCCTTGAACATGTTAAAAGTAATTTACAGTTTCGTGGATTTTTTCCCCAATAAAAGTGCATTCTCATGAGGTATCCGGTTTTCCAGACCATTTATCTTCATTTGCTTAAGTGTCACCATGCCTTTGAATACTGAACACGAGTTTAAAGGAAAGTAGTCTTAATGCGTTTAGATATTCTACTTAAAACACAGCACAGCAGAGTATTTTAATCTATGACCATTTTAACCCTTTTTACATTACTATTTTTCAAATCACGTTAATTTGTCACCTTTAATCATATCCTAGATCCTCTTCAGTTATTTGGCCCATTTTTTGGAACGTAAACTTGATCGAGCCAGGGCCCTGTTTCTCTCGCGTTTCTGCTGAAGCCTTTCCAGTCTTTTGTTATAAACAGCTGATTAAGGCTGCATGTGCACAGTCTTTTGTTATAAACAGCTGATTAAGGCTGCATGTGCACAGTCTTTTGTTATAAACAGCTGATTAAGGCGACATTTAATACATAATATGTAAATTATGCCATACAACCCATAGCAACCTTGCGTAGAACTTTGCGCAGAGGAATATCACAATAACCAGAATGTTAAGTTCGAGTTCTCGTTAACTGGTTGCGTACGAATTCGAACTTGAACTTACAGTTTGACTGCCGTGGTGTGCTTGAAATCTTTAAGCTTACTCAGCCGATTTCAAATGGAAATTTCACTCTTTGTGTCGGTGAGCTTATAGTACCATCGGCCAAAAGTTGTTCAGAATTAGTGTATCTAATGATTTATGGGTCTGGTTCTATTTATTTTTCACTTTTATTGCACTGAAATTCAAGATAATTTTCGGAGAATTTTGTTTTACAAATTCGTGCATACTAATGAGCTTGTACGTGATACATAATTAACCACGTGACCTCGAATTGCTAATTTGCGCTGAAGCTTCATTTTTTCCGTTGGCAAGGTATACCAGATTCCTATCCCGAATTTATCTACTATCCCTGATCGAGCTATTGCTTTAATTCACGGTCTTAATCCAACTTATACTGAAGATAATTTTAGTGCCCATGATTAAGTTTAGGCTGTGCGACACATCTTTAAATTCACCAGCTTTAGCGTAATATGTGTCACCATGCTCGCAGTCGATTTAAGGACATATCGTGTAACATGTCCTTAATATATTTTGTGAAAATTCAGCTGTGCTTCAAATTATGGGATATGGGCAAAATAAAGGGAAAACCCAACGATAACCTTCTCTGAGCACGATGTGTTACATCCAAAAATTCAAATTTACCACATGTATAACGTTAACATCTTATGCAAGCAATATACGATACTCCACATATATTTTAGGTAGACTTATATTTGAAATGATTTATGTTAGAGCAAAATGATAACAATAATGCAAGATAATATTCCATTATTGTTGAACTATTATCTGTTATATTTATGCAGTCAACCAGCAGGGTCATAATTTCTTTCTGTGAAATGGAACTTTTGCTGACATGTTCTGAAGATTTCCGATTTTTTCCGAATGATAGGTCGCAATTTGGATAGCTTTTTCTGGAAATCTATACGCTTGATCTTATTGCTGTAAGCGGAATATGTTGATTTTGTCTTTTCTTAAAATCATTGTAATAAATAATTATTATAGCATTTTATTAAAATGGTAGTGTTTGAACATTGTATGTGAATTTTCCTGGGATGTAAAACAAAAATCGTGGACTTGACCGTTTCCGGTAATGTTACCATTTCTAACTAACATAAATGCACAAACAAGATATTTATTATTCATTTCACTGAAAAGGAGAAGTATCCTGCTTGTTTAACACCGTCAAATTTATGCCTGAAATGTAGGGTTTTCTGTTGCAAGTTCGGAAATTCAAACAGGGCAAGATGCAACCACGTGCAGATTTATGTATACAGACCATGTGCCAGGAATATTCAATTGAACCACGTTTATCACCGCGCAATTTGCTGCATACTTGACTGGCTAATCATATTGGGTAGACAAAAGAGTTATTGATCGCTAACGAAGCCTTCTCCACAGAAGATTTTAAACTTCGACATTTTGCCTCTAAAAAATTGACAAACCCACCTTATTTTCGTGGATTTGACCGTTTCAAGTAATTTTCTAAGAAAATAATCAAATGACATGAAAAACGAGCCTTTATTTTGTGTGTTACCAAATTATGACGAGTGTCCTGGTTATTTGAAGTGAGAATACGCAATTTTTCAAAGATAATTTTGAGAAATAATTTGTAGTTTAAAATTCCACATTTTTATCATCATTCTGGATTTGAACGATGAAAATAACTGTTTAAGGAAAATTGAGGTACTATCTGGTCATATATGATGAATTTGGAAGCCTGATTATCAAATTGTGGCATTAATTGTGAATTTCAAAACATTTTCAATTTTTCATCACCGGTAAAAATCAGACAATTAGCTAGTTCAAATGTTCTGTCCGTTATCTCATTAAAGGACAAAGGATTTTGTTAACTAAATCGTAAATGACAATAGAAGTATCGAATTAATTTTACCGCACAAAAGAGGCCTGTCAATCAAAGTATAGGCTATTGTCTTCGACGAAAAGCATAACGCCTAGAGATTTTTAGTTGTGCTTTCTATCGTGTAAACACAAAAGGACTGTCAAGGATTGCAATTTCTCAAGTGGGGGTTATCTATACTTATTGACTCCAGTGAATAGAATAAGTAATGGGTTAACAAAATATTTTACTACGGATTACAAAATGCATTGTTATGCACGGACAGAACATTTGAACTGACGAAGAGTGTAATATCACTTTCGTTTGCCTAGAAAAGAAAATAACGTATTTTTCAATGACCCGCTGGTTGACTGTATGTATTAATTTATTAGTCGTCTTTTGAGTGCATGGTGATTGAGTGTATTTTCAAGTACGAACAAAAGTTTGGGACGTGATGATTTACTCTATAATACTGTAAACTTAGGCCACAATTTTTCTGCGATTAGGAGAACAAGCTTATATTGAATTGTCCAAAACCAATGTTCAAGAAAATAATACTATTATCAAGATTGAAAAATAATCACCCTAGCCAACCCCTCTCGGTCATCTTTTCCACTACCCTCTTGACTACATCAGCACCATTTCACTGAGGCCGACCAGGTTACCTTAGCAAGGTTTGTCAAAAAGCAAAATCAGAATTGTAATCATGCACGTGTATCATCCACCATGTCATGGCAAGCATGTAAATAATTTATCAAATTCAGAAGTGTTCGTAATCACAATCCGCCCAAATTCACACTTAAAATTGGGTCGAAATCCAGGTACTTCGTCGTCTTTACCTAGGTATCCCTTTAATCCTTTTTCAATAGCTCGGTTAAAGTCTAGCTGTAAGAAAAAACAAGACAGATGTGAATTCACCCTGCGAAATCCTATTGCCGCTATTTTTTATACAACGTATCCTGCGGAAGTTTGCTCTGTTCTAGTTTCCAACAATTTTGTTTTGAAGAAAAAAGAAAACCCGGGGGAGGGGGGGGGGAACTGGGTATTCTGACCGGGTTACCACCCGCGTTACCAAAAAGGTGAGACCTGGACAGATCTTGAGACTTGCAATATAGGATATAATCGACCTGGTACACCTTCAGAACCTGCGGAACTCGGGTGGTTACCTGGAAACAAATATCAGTTACCTCCCCCCCCCCCCCCCCGGAAAGAAATTTGAGAATGCAAACTGTATAATGTGACCCGTCATATCGAAAGGTACTTTAAGGGCCCCAAAATGAAAAAATGTTTTTTGGTCTCATCTGAAAGATTGAATTTTAAACTTTAAAATGACCCTTGCTTTTGGTTATTTGATATTCTATTGCAAAGTTACATCCAAATTGGTAAAAGGCATCGGATTGATTCAGAAAACTATAGTTCTGAGAAAATCGAGTTTAAAGTTTTTGTACTGGTAAAACTTGAATGGAGAAAGGAAGTTTATCTCGGTTGTTTTTGGTTGTTTTTGTCTTATGTTTCAGATGTTGGAAACCGATTAATATGATAGAAAACACGTCAAAGGTAACGTTTCTGATGAAATTAGAAATTCGACCTTGGATGTACTATGCTCAGCTTCAATGGTCCGTATCTCGTAATTTACTATGCCGATCTTAAGGTACCTGTCGATATGACGGGTCACATATACACTGGTCTTCCGAATATGGGAATTTTGGACAAAATATTGGAAGGATTTATCATTTCTGCGACTATCTTCCCATATGATTCAGGTGATTTGCCTGTAATTGTGCACTGTAAGAAATGTTACGTTACCCGTAAAAGTAAAGTAATGCTGTATTTAAACGTCATCTCACTTATTTACATTACAAGAATCACTGCAATAATGGTTGACATTAGAAAGGCGCAAAATCCACTGTTTATGTAAAGTGCCTACTGTATTTTTAAAATCTTCATACCACGCATATTTAAACAAATAATCTCAGACTGTAAAAATACAGCATACTTATTAGCACAAATCAGTAAAAATACGGTAAATTACTGACAGGTTAGATGCATCCACAGATGTTTGCGGGTAGGTTTAAGTGTATTATTACAGATTTGCATGGTTGGTATCAAAATGATACATTGATTTTGACAAATCACAAGACGCTTTACCAACAACTTGTTACACGTCCGTATATCATTCATTCTAATCTCAACCCTGGCACCACTGATTCTTACAATATAAATACAAGAAATGCCGTTCAAATGCAGCATTACCTATATTTTACGGTTGAAATAAATTATGGGCGATATAAAATTACGGACATTTCTTACAGTGATAAAAGAGAATGTGAAAAATAGAATATTTGTAACAAACATGGATTGCCGGAAGGTTTTTAATTTTCTTCCGTTGTATAAAACACTTTTTCATTTTCGCTAGGCACTTTTCAGCATGTTTATAAGAAGGTATGTAAACAATTTAACAAGAGCATCCATGGTTTCTTGTTTTCGAAGTGTACTTGTTCAGCACATACGATAGTCTATACATAATTCTCTTTCTGATGTTGCAAATTGAATACTTGGTTTACACAAAGAGACACGTTAAAAAGAGCTAAAAATTAAACATCATCCAAACGTTACACGTCTTAACAAATGTATTTCATGTTTCTCGACCTTTTCCCATGGGGAATTACGCTGTCAAATCTTTATAATAAATGTAAATTTACATTAAAATTGTGTGCATGTTTGTGCCACTTTTAAATAGATAATAAAACATTTCTTTGTGATTTCAATAAAACAATGTCAAATTGCACATTTACGATGTCAGTGGAGACAGGACGGGTTAAACTTGTGAATGTCAATGTGGGTTAACAGTTTGTTATCACAAAATTACATAGCGCAATAGACAATCAAAATACATAGGACGATGTTGTCACACAAAAAACTAAAATAAGGCAGCACAGACATGTATCAAAATTAAAGTAAGAAGACAGAGAACTTTTATCGTTAATATTGAAATTAAAAAGCATGAATATCTTCTATGAGTTTAATTGTTTTGCATTAATACAATAACGATTTACTCTTATTTCCGACTCACATGTTTGGGGCTTTTCTAGTATGCCTTGAACATGTTAAAAGTAATTTACAGTTTCGTGGATTTTTTCCCAATAAAAGTGCATTTTCAAGAGGTATCCGGTTTTCCAGACCATTTATCTTCATTTGCTTGAGTGCCACTATGCCTTTGAATAATGAAAACGAGTTTAAAGGAAAGTCACTTAAGGCATTTAGATATTCTACCTTATACACAGCATATTTTAATCTATTTTAACACTTTTTACATTACCATTTTTTCAAATCGCATTAATTTATCACATTTAATCCTGTCCTCTTCAGTTATATGACCTAATTTTTGGAACGTAAACTTGATCGAGCTATTGCTTTAATTCGCGGTTTTAACTTATACTAAAGATAATTTTAGTGCCCATGATTAAGTGTCGGCTGTGCGACACATCTTTAAATTCATCAGCTTTAGTGCAATATTTGTCACCATGCTCGCAGTCGATTTAAGGACATATCGTGTAACATGGGACGTTTGTGAAAATCCAGCTATGCTTCAAATTATGGGATATGGGCAAAGTAAAGGGAAAACCCAACGATAACCTTCTCTAAGAAAATGTGTTACATCCAAAAAGTCAAATTTACCATAGACAAAATGATAGAGGTACATGGTAACTTTAACCTCTTATGCAAGCAATATACGGTACTCCACATATATTTTAGGTAGACTTATGTTTGAAATGATTTATGTTAGAGGAAAATGATAACAATAATGCAAGATAATATTCCATTTGTGTTGATATATTATCTTTTATATTTATGTTTAATCGTTTTTGGATGCATGGTGATTGAGTGTATTTTCGGTTACGAACAAAAGTTTGGGACTATTTTCTCTATAATACTGTAAACTTAGGCCACAATTTTTCTGCGATTAGGAAAACAAGCTAACATTGAATTGTCCAAAATCAATGCAGCAAATAATACTATTATCAAGATTGAAAAATAATCACCCTAGCCAACCCCTCTCGGTCATCTTTTTCACTTCCCTCTTGACTACTTCAGCGCCATTTCACTGCATGGGGCAGACCAGGTTACATAAGCAAGGTTTGTCAAAAAGCAAAAATCTGAATTGTAATCATATGGGTGTTTATATGCATGATTTTGTTTAACACGGAAAATCGCATAAACTACAATATTTGAAAAACGGAATTTTGATTTTGTAAAACGGATGAATGGAGGCAAACCAGTAAATCAACAATCTTACAACATCCTGAACAAATAAAAGCACCGAATCATACAACGAGGTGCTTGTAATGGAATGCTCAATTGAAGAGAATGCAGATATAGAGTGTATGGGAATGGCCTATCAAATTATCTTGACGCAGAATTCTGTTCTAATTCATCAGATTTTTGGTCAACTTTTTGTACCTAACTGAATATGTGCAAATTTGTGCATTCTCCTTAGGGTGAGGTTTTAATAATGAAGAGAATACAGATATAGAGTGTATGGAAATGGTCTATCAAATTATCTTGACAAAGAATTATGTTCTAATTCATCAGATGTTTGGTCAACTTTTTGTTCCTATGTGCAAATTTGTGCATTCTCCTAAGGGTGAGATTTTTATGAGATATCAAGTTTCCATGGATCTTAATTAGTTTCAGTGTTACCATGAATTATATACTTACGGACAATTTAAAGAAAGTGTACACATTTAAATTCATTCATCTATACTTAATGACTTTTTATTTCCTCTTTACAAAACTTAGTAACAGTGGTAAAGTGACATTGACAAGAGAAATTGAAATCGGACGATCTTCCTGCTTTAATGCTCACCAAACTCATACAACGTATCGAACATCAATAAAAGCACTAAAATCTACCAAACTGTTAATTTCGACCAGTTCAATTGAACCAAAATTACTGCTTTTAAAAATGTTGCTTCTGAAATATGATTCGAAATTTTCCCATGAGGAATCCGATCTTTGACTCAAATAGTTCATATTATCGATCATGTTTACATCAATTCCACACGTTTGAAACAATCTGAGCAAGCCTTGAAAATAATTTACAAATTCATGCATTTTACCTAAAAGTGCATTTTCAAGAGACATCCGGTTTCCAGTCAATTTATCTTGATTAGTTTCAATGTCACCATAAGTACACTTTCAATAATGAAAAACGAGTTTAAAGGAAAGCTCCTATAACTAATGCCAGTATATCTTACTCAAAGTACGATGTATTACGTTCACAAATTTAATAGCAACGTGTTGGATAACGTTTATATACGCAAGCAATATACGGTTCTTCATACGAACATTCAGACAAATCTTTTTATTAAATGATTTGTTTAAAACGATGCTACACGCTTGCTCATATAGTTGGAATAAAACTATTTTTACCACTTTTTATGTAAAGGTCAATTTGTGATGAAAATATCTGGAAACTTATGTTACTTTTGGTCAGATTTGATAGGTAATCTTGTTGGATGTGAAATGGAACTCCGAATGTGATCAATTTTCTCATGTACTGGTAAGGGGGCAACAACAAAAAATGGTCAAAAACGTGATTTTTAGGTCCAATTTGATTTAACCCCGCCTTGTTCTAGGTCACTTCTCTACTCAAGTTGAGTGGTCATATGGAATGTTTATCTGTAGTAGAGTGATAAGCAGGGGATTAAATGTCTTTGTCACGCTTGATTGAGCCAAGAGAATGCTTGGAAACAAAGCACAAAATGATTCTTCATTCTGCAGACGTAAATGATGTTAGTGGCCTATTAAATTATATTGCAACAGAGATGTTGATTTTTTTTTTTTTTTATTCATTAGTTGTTTGCGCTCAACTTATCAATTCTCTCTAAATGTAAAAATAGTAAAAAAAAAAAAACACGAGTGAATTCACTCGAAAAAGGGTGTAAACCCTCAAAAGTAGTTGTAAATATTCAGTAGAACGGGTAAAATTGTGAAATGTGCTCTCAAAAAGAGTGACGTTCACTTTAAGCAAGTGAATGGCTACTCTTTAAATAGTTAAATGGAGAACACATTTGAGTACCGTACTGTTCGCTCTCACTCTTTTTTTCACTCGTTTTAGCTTGACAGTTCAGTGAATCCTTCTTTTTGGAGTGGATTAACCAACACATGCAACTATTTTGAATGGTTTACTTTCTTTTTCGAGTGAATTAATATTCCGTCCTATTTTCAATCATTTTACACCTCACCCTAACATCTCACATAAGCCGCAAAAAGCCGCAACGCCGCAACGCTGCAACGCCGGTATGACATCGGTATGACACCGCTGAATGCTTGCGATGCCCGTCGGACACCGGTCGGACGTCCCGTGGTTATGGGACCATAACTGAAGACATCGTATATAAGCCGCAAGGTTTTAACTCGGAATTAAATTCTTGCGGCATGCTTCCGGCGTGTCTACGACTCATACGGACACCGGTCGGATACCGGTCGGACACAACCCGGTGTCCGATCGGCATCTGCAGAATTGACACCGTAAACACATCATAACCTCTTCGCAAGGTTATGTGACCAAGGTATCCCGGTGTGGTTTTCATAAACATTCAAGTTTTTATGGATCTTCAAAGATTTACACTTTGAATAATGCAAAAAAAATTGAGAAAAGTGTATTTTAATGTATTAATCTCATCTAACTCTTTTTGTGACCTCTTTTCAAATCTCTGTAATTTATTACCTATATAGTCCAAAGCTTCGTAGCTGACAGCTATATAAATAATCGCAGATATACTTGACCGAGCTATTTATGTTTAATCCAACCTCTATGAAGGATTATTTCCATTGGTTAAGCTAATAGGCAAAATACAAATTTATTGAAAATTGACACTGAAAACAAAAAGCCAGGGTAAGGGTTGCATTTTCAAACAATGAGGCCCTGCACCCTGAATATCTGTTTATATTGTCCAATAAATTTGTGTTACTTTTTAACGAAATATTTTTCACCATGCAGCAACTCTCAGGAGATATCAAATGGCATGGAATGTTGATTATATGTGTAAATTTACTTGCAGCTCAAATGAGGGAATAAAGATAAATTGAAATTGAAATACATGCCATCCTAATGGCTTTCATAGCATATTCTGAGTACACCGAATTTCATCAATACATTCAAATTTTATATCAATGTGTTGAATTACGCTTGTATCGTAACTCAAAGCAAAAAGTGTAATTCAACACATACATTTGCTTCAAATGGGATTTTTGTACAGGTAGTCTTGAAAGGTATTAGTGATGAAACATAGCATAATTAGCAGAACTCATCCCAATTGTGCATTTCAGATATGTTTTATCACTAACTCCTTTCATGACAACCGTAAGCAAGGCATGATGGGAAGGTCCCGATATTTTCGTTTAGATAAGTCTTTTTTTGAAATGATTTGTTTTAGAGCAAAATGATAAATATTGATGGCATTAAAGGAGAGCATTGAAATATTATATTGATTTTATATGAAGTCCATAAAAGCTATAGGCCTAACAAGTTTCTCTGACAATGTAAAAAATATATAGAGTGGGGATTGCATTCTAGATTTTTGCTTACACGTAAACAATAAATTTATCTTTGATGTTTGATTATTTTACCCGGGTTGGTCCGTAGGGGTACACAGGGGATCCACCACACACCCCATGTTCATAGAACTCCAAGCCCATGCATAAAGCGCTTCAGTCATCCTTTAGAGCAGAAAAACCTTGCAAGAAACCTTTCAATATTACTTTACAAAACAGTAAACCAATCAAGTAGATCAAACTACTTGTACAACATTCTGAACAAATAAATGAAGTGAAATTTAATAGAATGTACTAGAAACAAAATACCCAATTTACGACAATACAGACGTAAATGTATGTTAATGGCCTATCAAATTGTCTTGACACAGAATTCTACATTGTATGTTTGGTCAATTTATCGTAGAGATAGCGTTGTTTATTGATAATTTTTACTTCTTCGACGAGAGAACGTGATATCATTTCCTTATATTTACTGAAAAGCAAGTCATTGGGTTATCAAATTATCATCATTTGTATTTGCTCCAGAAATGTCTCGTGAAAGAAATCCATATCGAGGGTTTCGTGTTACAAGGCCATATCTGACTCAGATAATCTGAGTAAAAACAATCCAAAAGAAAGCAGATTTCACGACCTGATTGATCTTTCAAGATGAATGACTTAATCAAATTAAAAAAATATACTGGGTATTTATAGTGCGCTATGCCTCCCAGATTTGTAATTCCAACTTGGCCTCTGCACACTTTACAGGTGTTCGCTGACCACTGTGGCCCAAGTAAGCTCCATTCCACACCAAGCGTCATTCCAGGTTCTGCCGCAACCTCTATGGGGCGCTGAACCTTGATCAGCCCACAAACGCACCATCGCTGCCTGGATCAGCTCCCCGAGTTTCGTACGGGTTTACACGAGACAACTAGCAGTAAGTTCTTTGTCCAATTAAGGGAATTTCAAGCACACTCAACTTTTGCACCAGCGGGGTTCGAACTCGGGACCTTCCGCACCGCAAGGGATTACAGTACGCGAGCGCCTTCCCGTTTGTGCAAACTTGGCTGCTCAATTAATTCATTCATCTGGAAAGAATAATCAGACCCTTATGGTTCTTTTAAAAGGAATGTTTTAATTAGATCATTCATCTGTACAGAACCATCAGAGATTGAAATTTTTTGACTTTGGGATTTGGTTGCGCGGATATGGTCTTAATGGCGGTTAAACCTCGATGTGATACGGTATGTTAAATAAAATCAGACCAAAAGAAAATATGCAAAATACTACATGATCTGTCTAGGTATGTATTATAGAACCAGAAAATCTTCCAAGAGGTATTTATGATACTTACCACTTGTGTCATTGGTATCCAATAACTAAATTTTAGAAAAATATCCTGATTTTGTGATGATTTCACATTTCATCGAAACATACTGAGCCAAACATGTCTTTTGATCTTATTTATTTTTCCAGCCTAACTTTTAACTTCTTAGCATCTATATGTAGTGCGAATGTTAGCCGGTCTAATATTTGGGCACACATGAAATGCCTTACAAATGTCGGGCTACGATACGTTAGGGTTATTTCGCTTTGGTTGTAATTGTGTGGGGGTCTGTTTTGTTGGTATGTTTGTAATGTTATGTTATGATTTAGAATGTATTGCAACATTCATATGGCCTATATATGTTATTAAAACGTATATCACATTTTGAAATTGAAAACTGACCAAGGCTCTCAATCATGTCAATTGGCGATTCTCCTATTCAATTGCATCAACATAATATTGAAATATAAGTTTTGCTTCTGAAATTTAACTCTCACACACACACACACACACACACACCGCACAAGTACCACATCCCCTTTAATCCCCCTGGGCCCCCCCCCCCCCCCCCCCACACACACAATTTTCATTATCAAAGTACCTATATAGACACGTATCAATCAAAGCAACATATCCACGCTTTTTAAGCAAACGGAAAATAAATGAACAAGTTCGTGCATTATCCCTCTAAAGTGCATGTTTCATGAGATATCACATATCCATGGATCTTCATTAGTGCCAATGTCGCAAAGGATTATTTTCTGGTTAAATCAAGAACGGTTTAAAGAAAAGTGTATTTAAATATACAGAATGCTAAATCTAGGTAATTTGTCATTTTTAATCCAATCTTTTCAGCTAAATGACCAGATGTATTACTTATGGCACATAAACTTGATTTGAGTTATTGATCTAATTCAACCTTTACAGAAGCTCTGTTAAAATCTTTAGTAAACAGCCTCACGGTTTTACAAAATCGCAATTAAGAAAACAAGTATCGAATTTATCTTTTACTTACAAAAGAAACCAATATACTGTATTCTGAGGGGTTCTTTGCTTAAATGTGATGGCTCACCCCGAAAGGGGGGACTTTGCAGAAGAGCAAATTTGTGATGACTCACCACGAAAGGGGGACTTTGCGACAGAACACTTTTCGAGAAACTGGTGAAAATAGACAGCAAAAAATAAAGAAAATAATAAGAATTTCCGGCATATTTTCTGTTGTAAAATGTGATTGCCTTGATCAATTTCAACAAATAAGGTGTCATTTTAAAGCTTAAAAAATGCTATAACAGATGAAATGATCAAATCAAAATCGATATCATGCTCTTGTAAACACAATAGAATTGATAACAGATTGAAACTTTCAAGTGGCAATTACCTGAATTCATTGACTCCAGTTATGGTTATGGCTTATTCCAGTGAAAATGAAACTATGACTTCAAGCAAAAAATCGGCTTTTTTATTCGACCACACTAGCAGGTGTTTCAGTCATACGTTTGTTACTTGGTACGTGAAAAGTATTTTCTGATCACAAATTGAAAAGTTTTTCTATCCGTGCATGAATAAGCACAGGTTTTAATTCAAAAATGCACAAACGTTACCAAAACGTTACACCAAACTGTCACAAACGTTACTAAACAAAACATTAAAAGAAATCCTGACGATAGAATTTCTTACCACTTTTATGAAATATTTGTAAATATGTTACCCATCATTTGTGAAAACGCAATAAAAAATCGTTAACATGTCAGAGAATTTTTACTTTGAAGTCATTTGGAGTAAAAAAAACCATTTCCGTGCGATGTCACAAACGTTACCGAACGTTACATGAACTTTATTCAGTATTTTGGTAAATTAATTTAATCTTTAAACACCTACATGTCTTGATCCAACCAGTGAGCACCATTATCAACAACAAACCCGTGGATACAATGTTTATGCTAGGTTCTGTGGCCATTTAAAAGCGAAATGTTTCAATTTTTCGGTCACAAACGTTACTTTGGAACACCTATCACTGAATATGTCTAATATATATACTTCTGAGTGAAACAGCTTTAAAAGCATTATTCTTCACTATACTGACAATTGATTTGACGGTATAACGTTTCTATCGTTACGCAATGATACACATTAGGTAAATCTAATCTTGAAATGATTTGTCTGAGGAAAAAAATAAGTATTTATGATATTGCAAGTTTTAAAGGAAATATCATATGGCATGGAAAGTTGATTTTATTTCTGTACATTTTTCAAACTACACGACATTGACATATTTAAATGAAAATACAACCCGTCAGTAAAGCTTATCATATCCTATCCTGAGTACGGAGTATTACAACCACCAAATCAAATTTACTATCAAGGTATTGAATTACGGTTACATCGATAAGCATAGCAAGCAATATACCGTATCCAATGCATAGGGTAAACTATTTTTCTGAAATGATTTGTCTAAAAGCAAAATTGTAATTTCTTGTGATATTGTAGCATTCCATATTTTACTTTTTAAATCTTCAAATTTGATCAAACCTTTCAACTTCGTGCCGTATTCGCGTATTAATACCGGAGGTGAAATTGTTAAAACGATATACTTTTTATCACATAATTTGTAGGCTAAAGCAATTCTTAAGAACTCAAAATAAATGCTAAAGGTGTTTAATGCAAACATTGCAATATTTACATTAAGTTCTATTTTACGATTTTCATATTTGTTTATTACAAGAGCCAGCAAATCTGCATTTACTTATCAATATTTGTTTACTCTTTACGACCTGTAAAATTCGTAAGAATTCAAATTTCACAATTAAGTTAATAAGAAAAGAGACATAGCCTTGATTAGGAATTCTAGGAAACAGAGACAAGATCAAAACAAATGGATACTCTAAATGCATACATAAATGATAATAAATAGATACGGTAAATCATAAAAAATAACTTAAAAACAAGATTAAAACAATTGGATACTGTGACATAAAGCTAAATAAATGACGTAAAATAAATTAGAAAATGATTCCAACCAATGTCAAAGTTTACGTCATATGGATTATTAAGTATTGCCACGTTTTACTCATCAAGGGGAGGATTGTATCTATCATATTGGCAGAATTGCTCTATTCTTGAAAAACATAAATGGAATATTTTGATAAAAAGCTACAATGCTGTACCTGATCCGTTTAACTGAGTCTGGAAAGCACTCAATATTTACCTCTGATTCTGCTTTTGGAAAATACGATGCCTATCGATCAAATGTCAATGAATTTTAGGAACGATTGACTTTAAGTGTGGCAATTAATGTCAACTATTTAACTCGCAGATCTAACTAATACGATATTTTAAACAAAAAATTAAAGAGATGTCTCCATTAACACATCAACATTAAACTTCTTACTTCTAAGGCAAAATGTCTGCGACCTTTGGCATCTTTCACAGCTTTCTTGAGCGCGTCATCCATCTGCTGCCGTATGACCGGATGATACGGATTAACAGCTACCATAAATTCTCCTGAGGAAAAATAGGAAATGGTCAAGATCAAGAGATAGTATTGATATTAGCTAATGTTTTTGTATCCAACAAAATACTCAAACTAATATGATTTTAAATGTTTACCTACATTTTGCAATAACACTTACATGCAGATTGCAGACATTAAAAGGTTGCTGTGTTTCGTATTTAACAGCATGGGAAAATAAAAAAAAAAAATATTTGACAACACAATATAAACCAACCATTGCAACAACATCCTCCCAAGTACAGGCTTCTGTCATCTTTAATTTAGTGTATTTCATATGTCATGAGTGAAAAACTCTAAGCAGCAATTGTTTTATTTCCCTTAACCCTTGTATTTTTTCTTGTTTTAAATGCAACGCACGCTTGGATCCTTTTGTTTTCATTATTTTTGAAAGCATTAAGTTGTTGCTAGCTAATTTCCAATGTTTCCAGTGGATGATTTCTTGACGATAACCATGATAACATGCTTCAATATTGAGTCAAATAAAATTTGACGCGTTGTGTTATTGTAATAAGCTAACAAAAACTTTTATTTCTTGATTTAGCTACTAATGAACTTAATGATAAGACAATTTTATTTTGTTTAAATGTGTTTTCTTCTCTAAATAATCAGGTAATTCGTAATGAGTATGCAATAGCGTTTGACAATCGTAGGACTAAACGATACAGAGTTCAAACATAAAATTTGATTGATATCTAATTCTTCCGGGTTTTTTGTAATTTTCGGGGCAAATTTGGACAAAACAAAAAATGATAAATGGAAGGGAAGTTCGTGGGTGTGTGTTTGCAAGGATGGTGATTAATAAGATGTGTTTACGACGCCATGTTTGACGTAACTGTCTTAGGGGAAATATACTATTCATTATCATTTCAGTCATATATGACTGCAAAAAGTGTGCCGAGTTAGAACACTTGCTTTTCAAAACGCAACGTACATGCTTGGCTTGTAACACATAAAGGTGTTTAATAATGTATAAAAGCTTTGAACATATTTATGAGTTAACATTTTGAACACAGGAGTTGAACATTCCGTGTCACGAATGACACTTTGTAGTGAAGTCAAGAACACATGGTATGTGCAATTTGAACACATTTACATGTTCAAGATATGTTACAATTTTAGTTTTCTAATTTGGAACACTTTTTTGCATGGCACCTTTCGATATTTTAACAGATGGAAATTCATCAATCATCACGCTCATTTTTTTTTATCCTAGTGGGTCCGAAGGGGACACATGGCTGTTCATTACAAAGTCATAGAACGTCAGACTATATGCAAAAGGCCGCATCCTGAATAGTCCAAAAAGGACTAATAAAACACCAGGCTGGCCACATGTCACTCCCAATCCAACTTGGCAACAAACATTAAAATTTCATCTTTAGCCCTTACTTCGTGTGAAAAGAAACTGGAAATTTTAATCTCATGCCCGGGTGCAAATGCTACTCATGACAATTTGTTGATTATGTTTAATGATTGCAGAATCAGTTTGTCTATAGGTTGCCGGGGCACTCCCATATGTTGGCACGCGTCATGCTCCTGTCGATAGACCCCCTTTTTTTGCTCCGCTCTCACCCAATGACCCCCCTTTTCACTGAGCCGTCACCTAATGACCCCCTATTATTTTTAAAGTCAACCTTTTTTATGGTGACTCTCATCTATTGCCCTGATTTTTCGAGAACCTACACCGAATGACCCCCTTTTTTTGCTAAATTTGTTGATTTTTTCGAAAATTTAACGAAAATTTGTCAATTTTTTTCGAAATTTTTACGAAAATTAGCCTTATTTTATTCAAAAACTGACACCGAATGACCCTGTTTTTCGCTCTTACCAACAAATCGCTCGAAATGACCCATTTTTTTACCCTCTACACCTAATGACCCCCTATTTTTCAATGTATTTCTCACCTAT
>JXSR01S047513.1:11657-22026 GCA_000969725.1 Ophiothrix spiculata
GTAACCCTAAAAATAAAACACAGACATGACATAGAACTATTGTTTTTTTATTTTTTCAACAAATTAAAGGAATAATTGCACAAAAGCTCTGAGTTTTTCCCATCGATCCCTGTCAAATTTGAGTATTTTATTGATTCCTAAATAATGTTGCAAAAATGCAGATGACCCTCTTCACCAGTATTCCCTCTAAGCTTTGTGCCAATTCGACCAATTTTGGCAAAGTTGACGAGGTGCATGCGCCAAAATTGCTAGTTGATACTGAAAATAGGAACTTGTATAAAAGAGAAGAAAATCATCTTTATCACACATTTTCAGAAACCTTGTGTGCCAATTTTACTAGCTCCTGCGTCAATAGCGCACCATACTGCTGTAGCAGGAATACTGCTCTTCACTCAATCTAATTGAAGGACACTTTTTTCATAGCATATCTTAAAGATGACGGTTAATCTAATTAAGTCATTACTGGGATGTACTGGATGTCACATTGTATCCAACTGTCTGTACATGATTGTATAGAATCGGGTAAGAATATTTCACATTTGTTCCATTATCACTGCCTTACAATATGGCATGTCTGAACTTTTTATAGGCAACACTCAATGACTCTTTCCTAGTAACTACACTTGGGAAGCAATTGATATTAAATATCTTGGCAAAGGACATATGACACAATACCAGCTCACACCTTTGTTTTTTCTAAGCAACTTCACCTAGATCATTAAAATATTCACTTGTGGAGCTTACATTACACAATTACTCGTGTATATGATTGACATGCCGGCTCTGTAAGGCACTTCCTATGTTGTTTGCAAGCTACTGTTAATAGACTTGTTCCATCTCGTATATCCTTTCTGTGTATGTTATTATCAAGTTGGTCCTCAAAGCAAGTTCAACTTGTGAACTCTATATCTTAAGGAGTGTGATACTGATACTATGGATTGCTTATCAGTATCTTCATTGGGGCACTTTCCTGTGGAGTTTTTAACCCACTGTTGGCTACTGTGCAGTGAATGTATCATATTCCTCTCCAAGATATCACCAGGATGTAACATAGACTTCAATAAATAAAACAAGAATCACATTATTTTGAGCTATGTCCTTGTTTATCAGTTTTGAACCCACTGTTGGCTACTGTGTAATGGAGTATCTTGTTTCTCTCCAAGATATTCCACCAGGATGTAACACAATCCACAATAAATAAAGCAAGAATCACATTTGAGCTTTATCCTTATGAATTTTGTAACCATAGCTGACTACTGTGGAATGGGTTTATCTTATTTTTCTCCATAATACATCACAGGGAGGAAACATAGTCCTTGATTAACCCTTACTCTCGCACGCTTAAATACAGTCTAAGTCCGAATACGTCATGAAAAAATTTCTGGTTCCCCCCGGTTCCCCCTGGGATTCGAACCCCTGACCCCCGCTATCCCGATCCAATGTCCAGCTATGCCAAGCCACCGAGCGTGGCCTGCCCGGGCAGCAATTCCCTGATTATTTATATCTGCCATCTGTGACGTATATAGACTTAGGCGAATTCTTGATTTCTTACTATAGTACTTTGTAGTACATAGGAGGGTAAGGGTTAATAAAACAAAAACTAGTTAACCTCAAAATCTCCTGTTTGGAGTCTACCTAGGTCAGTACAGGACATGTTTTTACCCCTAATGATTTTCTGTATATTTTACACTGTTCTTAATTTTTCTTTTGCTGCCTGTCACATTTAATAACAACTGTAGTATCTATCATATTATTATGCATCTCATAATAGTTGCACGACTACCACTTTTTAAATGGTCGACTAGTTGGTATCAAATCGTCACAACTTCAACTATCTTGGCGACTATATGTGACCCGTCATATCGAAAGGTACCTTAAGGTCGACATAGTAAATAACGAGATACTAAGCATAATTGAAGCTAAGCATAATCAAAAATCACGTCCAAGGTCAAATTTCTAATTTCATCAGAAATGTTACTTTTGAAGTGTATTCTATCATATTAACCAGGTTCCAGCAACAAAAACATAAGAAAAATATGTTAAAAACCAAGATGAAAACCCTCTTTCCATTAAAGTTTTACTTAGTACAAAAACTTCAAACTCGATTTTCTCAGAACTATAATTTTCCGAATCAGCCTGATGCCTTTTGCCAATTTGGATGTAACTTTGCAAACGAACGTCCAATGACCAAAAGCAAGGTGTCATTTTAAAGCTTAAAATCTCAGCATTCAGATAAGATCAAATAATCCATTTTGATTTTGGGACCCTTAAGGTACCTTTAGATATGACGGGTCACATATTGTTGAAGTTTGATTGGCACTGGAAAATGTCCCAAACATGAACTTATCATCCAGATAGCTGCAGTTTTGACTGAATTTAATAACTTCCTCCAAGAAAATTGAAGATAACTTAAGTTTTAAAACTATGCACAGTTGAATGCAATCTCTACGTTAGCTTCTGAAGGAAAACTTGTGTGGTTTGTAGCAGAAACAAATTAGTCGACTAGTGGTCATTGATAGTTGATAGTCACGACTATCTCAAAAAGTCGCGACTTAGACTATTGGAGACTTAGTCGTGCAATGTGATTTGTAACTATCATTTTTCTGGCCACAGAGTTTTGATATATATAGAGGACTACCTCTCCACAATTTTGAAGTCTAAGATGGCCATAAATGTCAAATGATCCTGCAGGTTTATTGACCCAATTTCATATAATTTTGCTTGAGATCATTCCTGCTTCAGATATTGTTAAAAAGTCAATACATACATATATAAAATAGTTCATAAAAACATCAGCCACTTTGATTTTGGAAATCTATATTTATTGTATCTATTTTCAAAAATTATAATTTACCTCACATGCATCAAAGGCCCTATAACACAGACATAAATTTTTCTTTTTCAAAAAACAGATCAACAAGTTCATGATGTCTCTATAAATTGATCCTTGGGTGTCAATTTGTTGTATAACAAATTCACATACTTGAATTCCATCTAGCCTACAGGACCACATCATTTCTTCACAACATCACACTTCCTTTGATCACTACATCCTACATGAATCTTGTATTTACTCTGCGCCTCTTTGCTCAGGAGGAGACGGTAATCTATTTCCACTCAAAGACGCTACTGATGTATCCGTAGGCACATTGGTACACTTCAGTTACAACATGCATGTTGAATTTTTACAATCAAGTTTGGTGAATTAGAATTGTGTGCAAATCTGAAATTGTAGACAAAAGAAATACTTATTATAATAAAATAATTTAGTTTACTTTAAAATCTTACTGAGTATATATAATTTTGTATTTTTAACTTGCATGTATCCCATACCAACTTTGGACTGTTGGCTACTGTGTAATGGAGTATCTTGTTTCTCTCCAAGATATTCCACCAGGATGTAACACAATCCTCAATAAATAAAGCAAGAATCACATTTGAGCTTTATCCTTATGAATTTTGTAACCATAGCTGACTACTGTGGAATGGGTTTATCTTATTTTTCTCCAAGATATACATGTTTCACCAGGATGTCTCGGATGTAACATAACCCTCAATCAATAAATAAAGCAAGAATCACATTTGAGCTTTATCCTTATGAATTTTGTAACCATAGCTGACTACTGTGGAATGGGTTTATCTTATTTTTCTCCATAATACATATGACTAGTTTAATCAAAATCTTAAGGTAAGTGCCAGGTTCCCTTGTCAGTACAGGACATGTTTTTGCGCCTAATGATTTTATATTTTAAACTGTTCTTATTTATTTTTTTTGCCGCTGTTACATTAAATAACAACTTTAGTATTTCTCATGTTATTATTCATAGTTTGTTTTCATTTTTCTGGCCACAGAGTTTTGAAAGATAGAGGACTACCTCTCCACAGTTTAAAAACTCTTAGATGGACACAAATGTCAAATGATCTTGCAGGGTTATTTATATTTAAGGCAAAATGAAGTTGCTCTGACTGAGATAAAAATAGGCCTGCTGCAAAGAGCTAAGCAAAAGAATCTTAATTCCAAAATTTGAGCCAAATTGGACAAACGGTTTTTGAGATATTGCTGTTTAAAGTATCTTTGTATTCTATTGTTTTTGCCAATATATTGATGAAGTTAATGAGGAAAACTGGCAAAATGTGCTCATTAATATTAATTTTGCCAATATGTTTCCAATATTTTATGAATAAACCTTAATACTACTTTTACCTTTAATAATTTTAACTCGAAACTTTGCCAATGTGTTTTTATGACCTAAAACTTTAATGTATGATTTACCCGCCCATCTAATTTGCATATTTGCATAATTAATTAGCTTTTTGTATAATGCTCATTAATTATGCAAATATGCAAATAAGATGGGCAGGTAAATCATATGTTAATGTTTTAGGCCATAGAAACACATTGGAAAAGTTTCAAGTTAAAACTATGTAAAATAAAAATAGTATGAAGGTTTATTTATAAGATATTGGTAAAATATTGGCAAATATGAATATTAATGAGCACATATAGCCAATGTTGCTCATTAACTTTATCAATATATTGGCAAAAATGATAGAAAACAAAGAAATTAAAATCAAGCATATCTTGGCAACCGTATGTCCGATTTCCTTCAAACAAAAACCAGCTCAGTCTTTTAAGCTTTACTTGTTAAATGTAATCAAGTGCCTCTAAATGCAGTTTCTAATTTCCAGAAACATCCTTTCGATCCACCCATTTTCATATTATTATGCTTGAGATCATTCTTGCTTCAGATATTGTAAAAAAATCCATTCACTATGTATATAGAAAGTAGTTCATAAAAACATCAGCCACTTTGATTTGGAAATCTATATATTAGTAGTACCGGGTAACTATTTAAACAAATTATAATTTACCTAACATGCATCAAAGGCCCTAAAACACACACATAAAGTTTTCTTTTTCAAAGAAACAGATCAACAAGTTCATGATGTCTCTATAAATTGATCCCTTGGGTGTCAATTAGTTGCATAACAAATTCACATACTTGGATTCCATCTAGCCTACAGGACCACATCATTTCTTCACAACATCACACTTCCTTTGATCACTACATCCTACATGAATCTTGTATTTAGTCTGTGCCTCTTTGCTCCGGAGGAGACGGTAATCTATTTCCACTTCAAGACGCTACAGATGTATCTGTAGGTACATTGGTACACTTCAGTTACAACATGCATGTTAAATTTTTACAATCAAGTTTGGTGAATTAAAATTGTGTGCAAATATGAAATTGTAGAGAAAAGAAATACTTATTATAATAAAATAATTTAGTTTACTTTAAGATCTAACCGAGTATATATAATTTTGTATTTTAAACTTGCATATATCCCATACCAACTTTGGTGAGAATATAAATGTTATTTTAGGTCATGGTACATGGTTGTGTAAGAAATTGGTACATCTTGGGATAGTGTCATCTCTTCAACAGTTCACATTTATAAATGTCATAACTTGGTCCTCAATTTGACTTTTTTACTAATCTATTTCTCTTGATCAAATACTGCATACAGCGCCTTCAGGACATGTCACATTTTAATGCAAAATATGTGTTTACAAGTATTTAAACCACAATTGGAATTTTCATTCGAAATTTCAAGAATTTGGTTCAAACTGATGCTTCCGTGCAACTACACTCAGTATACTGATCTGACAGAGCAGAGAACTATCTGAGCCTTTATAACAGCATCCTGTGTACATCCAATTCCCATATGGATTGTCCTCAAGTGGGCAACAAGTTCCTCATTCCTCTGTTGATAGCTCCCCAACATTTGTTGCATCACATACTTGGATTCCATCTACATGTAGCCTACAGGAGCACATCATTTCATCACAACATCACACTTCCTTTGATTACAACATCCTACATGAATCTTGTATTTACTGTGCGCCTCTTTGCTCTGGAGGAGATGGTTATCTTTTTCCACTTAACGACACAATTCTGTAGGCACATTGTTATGAGTCAAATGAAACAAGCACACTGAATGTTTACAATCAAATTTGGTGAAATAGATTCATCTCCTAAATCTTGAAATTTTGCAGCAAAATATGTAAGTAACATAAACTGTCGCTGGACAATCTAAATAAATTTTGTGTATTTCTGACTTTGATGTATCCCTTAGCATCTTTGGTGAAATAACATTGTAGTGGTACATTGTTGTATTGTATAAATTAGAACATAAGTCAGAATAGCCCTCGGGAAAGAGTTGTCATCTCAACATCACACATTCTAATAGAGGCACCTCAAACATGGAATGTAGTTCTCAATTTGTACCTCCTGACTCAAAAGAAGAAAAGTACAGATTTCTCTACTTCTCTTGATGAACCAAATACTACAGACTATTTCTTTGGGACTTTGTACCATTTGAATATAAAATGCATATGGAGTTTCAATTCTATAAGAGTCTTTAGCATAGATGCAAAATAAACCAGCAACCTTGAAAATATATGCTCACATTAGAGACCTATGTGTATCTGTTGATAGTACATGTTTACAAATTAAATGCAACCATTATAAAAATCATTTGACTTCAAATTTAGGCCTGAGCTAGGGTTTCAAGAATTCATTGTCTGTGGAAATAAGATGCTAAACATGATATACCATGCATAGGGATACATTATGTTCTACAATCCATGTAAGCTTACTCCTGATGGATGACTTTGTAATGGCTTCTAATTGCGTATCTTTTATGTTAAAAAATTGATGTGAGGGGTTTAAATGAAAGTTTTTGATAAGAATTTCGTATATAGATAATGGATTGGTGTTCATTAATTAGAAAAGCTGGATGTAGTGAGGAACTTAAAATATAAGTTGCAGGAAATATGGGTAATGTAAGGAGATAAAACAGGTAAATGGAAGGCTGGATTAGGCTAGGCTTATGATCGGCAATTGTCACCAGATTTGTCCATCATAGTCTGCCCCCACCCATGCTTTGGGAAGCTGTATAAAGGGTTTTGAGCAGTTGTTCTAAATGGAAAATCCCTTTACAAAAACAAGTTATTATTATTATTGTTGTTCATACATGTATTTCATGTCCCATGAGGAGCCAGTACAGAGATAGACTAATTTCTTTAGAGAAATGTCATCATCAGGCCATTTTTTAAAGAATTCTATTGATTAGTTGAAACAACAAACAATGAAAAATAATTTGCCCCTTTGAAATTCTGAATTCAGGACTGAGTTTACTTGATTTGATTCAACATGGCTATTTACCCATTATATAAACATGAATCATAACAAAGCTCCTATAATGAGATGCAGCATCAGGAACTAATTTTCTGAGGATCCATTAGTAATTCTGAGCAGCTTGGAGGCTCAGAACAACAAAACATGAAGATGTGACTCGACTGAAAACGTGACCATGTGAAATGCCAGCCAGACATGGCTGTGTGTGGTATGTTGCCCATGACTATGCCTGAGACAATAATAGGATGTGATGAGATAGGTTGATATGTTCTAAGGGCTTGGGTTACACAAAATGGAGAATGCACTTTATTTATGTGTTAGTGTTTTCTTCATGATCTATTATGAATGGAATTTGCTTTTGGAAAGATAAAATTGACGAGCTTTCTTTATACATGACATTTATTAGCAATACCATATTAAAGTAAACTAAACTCACAAAGGCTGCAGGTCCTGTTGTTATCAAAATCTTGGGAGGTTATGCAAGGTTAATGGGAAAAGAACAGTGACCTACCTGACAATTGCTCTCACTTTAATAAATACAAGTTGAGTTTACTTGATTTTATTCAACAAAACTATTTACCCATATTTCTAAACTTAGATCACAACAAAGCTCTTATAATGAGATGCAGCATCAGGAACTAATTTTCTGAGGATCCATTAGTAATTCACAGCAGCTTGGAGGCTCCGAACAACAAAACATGAAGATGTGACTCGACTGAAAACGTGACCATGTGAAATGCCAGCCAGCCATGGCTGCGTGTGCTATGCCTGAGACAATAATAGGATATGATGAGATAGGTTGATATGTTCTAAGGGCCTTGGGTAACACAAAATGTAGAATGCACTTTCTTCATGTGGTAGTGTTTTCTACATGATCCATTATAAATGGATTTTGCTTTTGGAAAGATAAAATTGATGAGCTTTCTTTATACATGACATTTATTAGCAATACTGTTTTAAAAACAAACAGAACTTTTGAAGACTGCAGGTTCTGTTGTTTCCAGAATACTGGGAGGTTTTTCAAGGGTGTTCTGAAAAGATCAGTGACTTACTTTTTATAATATAGTTTTGAAGATGGCTGTATGCTTCTCCAAACTATAGAATATGAAATATTACAATAGAAAAATTACTGAATGATACAATTGAACAATTTTGAATACTTCCTCTTGTTAAATTCAGTTAATACCTTATACTAATGATATATATTTTTCAAGTGTCTAAAAAGAGGTCCTAAAGTACAAAATACTCAAACAAAATTTTGTGCAAAGCCTGTCCTTTTACTTAAATCACATGATATACAAAACACCTCGCCACTTTTAATTTAAAGTACAAAATACTCAAACAAAATTTTGTGCAAAGCCTGTCCTTTTACTTAAATCACATGATATACAAAACACCTCGTCATTTTTAATTTCAAGCTTTGCTTGTAATCACACCTCCATTTTGATAGATACCATATCTCACTGTCATCTTTCCATACTCCTCGCAGCAGAAAGCTGCCACAACTGTGCTATTCCTTTCACTTATAAAACCTGAATTACCATCATATTCAAGAAATTATATTAACTTTCCACACTGCATTAAGCCTCATAATTACGGTCTCCGGAGCTCATGACTTTACAGTGCATGCATATGTATTTCGTGTGGCACCTTCTTGCATAAAGAAATAACATATTGAATATGTGTCCCTGGCGGAATAAAATTTTGCGCACACGCTTCATCAAATTCTGGATGGTGCATACGATATATTGCAATGTTGCCTGTGGGTTGTTTTATTGAATTTGGTGTAGACAGTTTAAATCTTATGCATTTTACATGTTATTTGTTTAGTTGATTTTTTTTTTTTTGAAATTGTGGATTATTTTAAATATTTGATTATCAACAAATGTTTAAAGTTTTAGTAACCCTAAAAATAAAACACAGACATGCCATAGAACTAATGTTTTTTGTTTTTTCAACAAATTAAAGGAATAATTGAACAAAAGCTCAGAGTTTTTCCCATCGATCCCTGTCAAATTTGAGTATTTTATTGATTCCTAAATAATGTTGCAAAAATGCAGATGACCCTCTTCACCAGTATTCGCTCTAAGCTTTTTGACTTTGTGCCAATTCAATCAATTTTGGCAAAGTTGAAGAGGTGCATGCGCCAAAATTGCTAGTTGATACTGAAAATTGGAACTTGTATAAAACTTAAAAGAGAAGAAAATCATCTTATCACACATTTTCAGAAACCTTTTGTGCCAATTTTACTAGCTCCTGCGCCAATAGCGCACCATACTGCTGTAGCAGGAATACTGCTCTTCACTCAATCTAATTGAAGGACACTTTTTTCATAGCATATCTTTCTTAAAGATGTCGGGTAATCCTATAAAGTCTTTACTGGGATGTACTGGATGTCACATTGTAGCATCCAACTGCCTGTACATGTATAGAGTAGGGTAAGAATTCTTCACAGTTATTCCATTACCACTGCCTTACAATATGGCATGTCCGAACCTATAGGCAGCACTCAATGACTGTTTGCTAGTAACTACCCTTGGGAAGCAATTGAAATTAAATATATTGGACACAAACCATAACAGCCATGCAAATCAGGACTCGGACTCAAAACCTACAGGTAGTAAGTCCCCAATGCTCTTTGAAACAATACCAGCTCACATCTTTGTTTTTTTCTTAACAAGTTTACCCAGATCATCAAAATATTCACTTGTGGAGCTTACATTACACAATTACTCTGTGTATGTGATTGACATGCCGGCTCTGTAAGGCACTTCCTATGTTGTTTACTACAAGCTACTGTTAATAGCCCTTGTTCCATCTCATATATCCTACCAGTGTATGTTATTATCAAGTTGGTCCTCAAAGCAAGTTCAACTTATTGAACTCTATATTTCAAGGAGTGTGATACTGATACTATGGATTGTTTATCAGCATCTTCATCAGAGCACTTTCCTGTGGAGTTTTAACCCACTGTTGGCTACTGTGCAATGGTGTATCTTGTTTCTCTCCAAGATATACATGTTTCACCAGGATGTCTCGGATGTAACATAACCCTCAATAAATAGTTGTCAATGAATCACATTTGAGCTTTATCCTTGTGAATTTTGTATTAAACCCATAGCTGGCTACTGTGGAATAAGTTTATCTTATTTTTCTCCATAATACAT
>JXSR01S047513.1:34289-51610 GCA_000969725.1 Ophiothrix spiculata
GAGCGCGTTTCGTTTCAAATACGAGCGCGTTTCGTTTCAAATACGAGCGCGTAACGAGCTAGTAACGCGCTCGTAAAGAGCTAGTAACGCGCTGGTAACGATCTAGTAACGCGCTCGTAACGAGCTAGTAACGGGATCGTAACGAGCTAGTAACGCGCTCGTAACGAGCTAGTAACGAGTTCGTAACGAGCTCATTGACGTGCTCGTAACGCGCTCGTAATGAGCTTGATGACGTGCTCGTAACGAGCTTAATTTTTTTCGTAAGGGTCATTACATTTTATTCTGTTTTATAGTTTTTTCTCCAATCCTGTTTAGATAACAAACAGGTTATGAACTCCATTATCTAACTTGACTTGTCATTTACAATGCTCTAGGTTTGAGGAAGAAAATCTGATAAACATGGAGATATGTGCACCTCGGGAATTGTACATAGAATAGAATGACTGGTAATTCATGATGGAAAAACAAGAACCAAGGGAATTTCTATTTGCTTTATGAATGTCTTGTGTTTTTGTTTGTTTGATCGTCATCCATTAGTTCAGCTTTGTTTTAAAACAAATATTCTTCATTTTCATTTTATGCATAGATGCACTGTTTTTGATCTGTAAACAGATCAGTGATTATTTGTATATAGATATTTTGTAAAATTATAAAGATTCCTTCTTTCATATACACTTGTTCAATGTACTTCAGAAATGCGATGATCCAACTCCCAACTTAGAATGAAATTTAATTGTTTTTATTACATTATTTAAAACATAATGACAATCTAACATAAAAATGTTATAATGTCCATTAAAAATTGCTAACCATATGTCTCTCTTTTGTTGTTTCCTTTTCATGTACTGATATGACTGTGTGGGATCTGTGTCTCATAAAACAGGTGAGTAATAACTTGATTGTATTACCATTACCATGTGAATCACAAATGTGACCATCCATTGCAAACCTCCAGAAAAGTTGGAATTTTTCATTTTGAGCTGCAGCACAAAATATTATTTTATTGGCACAAAATTGTGATTTTTGAAGATATGAAATGTTCATTACTTTCATAAACTCCTAGCAAACTATCCACTTTTATTTCAATTCCAAAATATCTGAAAACTTAACAATTTTAAATGCTGTTGCATTAGAAATGTGCATAATATGAAAACTTAAAAATGTAGCTGAAGATGTGTTCTTTTTGAGTCAAGTCTATATACTAAACTTAATTTGACAAGGGGTCAACTTTACTGGAGGTTTGTGGTGGATAGTTACAAAATAATTTGTCATGTGAGTGCAAGAAAGTCGTATCTGCCATAGCTGCCATTTTTCATAAATTTGACACCTGAAGAACCATTTCTAGAACCACTGACATGGAAATTTTGAGGATTTTTTCACATTCTTATGACAAGGTGTAAAATAAATATAACTTAGGGCAGCCATTGCAGATACGACTTTCTTGCACTCACATGACGAAATGACCACTGCAACCAAAACATTAGGGTTATCATTTCATAGATTGTGTTCATTGCAGATGGTTCTTTCTTCTGCATAATCCAGATCTTGCACTTAAAAAATACTTGATACTTACTTCAATCTTGATATTGTGCCTGTAGAAGTTTAGAAAAAGCTTGTTTTTCTCAAATTGGCTGGATTCAAATTGTGTGTTATTCAAGCAGTATCTGAAATTGGAATATTAAATGCTTGTCAGTGGCAGTGAGTTTCATCACATTTTACCAGAGGCTTGCAAGATCAGGTTCAATAACTATATTTCTGTTTCAAAATTTACAATTTTCAGTGACTTGTCGAGATCTAGTAAGAGAAGAGATCAACGTCGGCCCAACAGCCTTTTCGGGATTTCCAATCTCTTATACAGAAACTCAAATATCGCTAATTTGTTCCATTGAAATACATTGCGTTTTTGTCAAAATTTGCCAACTTCAGAAGCTCACTGTGGTTGTAATCGGAGTACAATTAAGGTTTGTGACATATACCCATAAGGAGATAAATGTTCCTAACATTATTTTATGACAGGTTTCCTAATTGTACTCCTAATAAACACACACGGATCATCCGAAGATGCCTGTTTTTCGCTATCGGGGTATTGCTACCGCGCGAAGTGTTATAATACTGTAAATTAGCATTTTATCAGTATAGCTCTGAAAAAAAAAAGAATGAAAAAAAAAGAAGAATTACATCCTAGAGAGTGAAAAGTCAAAGAAAATGATTGGATATAACTGAAATAAAAAGAAAAGAAATGAAGAAAAAAAAATGTAAGATAATAGACCGAAGCAAGAATCGAACCCGAGACGCGTGCACGTGAAGAGAGGAATTCTACCATTACACCACCGCGACCACCTGATAAATTCGGGGAAGTCTAAATACTTATAGAATTGTGTATTGCGCAAGGCGCAAAATTGGAAACCAAATCGGGGAAATCTGTTAATTTCTGTTATATTTAGATAAATTATATTATTTAACATAATATATGGGCTATTTAGGAAGAGTTTGATGAAAAAAATTAAAGCAAAATGAGTTTTCCAATCTGGCGCAGAGGCTCATGGGCCGACCTTGATCTCTTCTCTTAGATCTAGTGGTAATATTTGGTGATAAGAGATTTCTTTGGGTGTGATGTAGACCTGGGCACATATTTATGAAACCCTGCTATCTCTAGTTGGTAACTACCCTTAGTAGGGATTCATGAATATGGGCCCTGTATTTATTTTTTAAAGCCACAAGCAAAGCAAATTTGTATCCACATGATTGGTGAAATAGTTCATCCACGATATTGTCCTAGATTCTGAAGCATGTTTTGTAGCAACTGAGCTATCTGATATGTTTGATTTGGGCGATATTTGATGTAAAATCCATATGCTGTCTCCTAGTATTTGAAAGTGATCCTCACTTGGATACAGCAAACAGTATTGTTGATTTCAAATAGGAGCCAACTTTATTCTGAAAGTAACCTGGTTTTAATAATTGTTTTTCTAGTTTGGTATGTTTTGGTGCACTAGCGTGTCCAAGGGTGGCTTTTGGGTGTTAAAGCCCCCCACACTTTGTTAAAAGTCATATTAATTAGCCAAACTTTGACGGTTTGAGGTATCAAGCCCCCTCCATAATATTAAAAGCCCCTCCCCACAGTAATAAACCTCCTGAGCATGTTGGTGTTGTACATAATGTTTGGAGAATGTACTTCTCCAGAAGGTGTAAATTAAAGTGCCTCCATAAAAATATCAACTTTGAAGAAAACGAGAGAACTGTTTACCAAATCTCCCAAATTTTAAATCAAGTTTATCCAACAGATTACAATTTTCTTAGGAAACATTATGTCTAATTTGGCCCAAATGTGCTTCCTCTCCCTCAATATTTTCAAGGAACATTATTGTAAGAGTTTAAATGTTGTTTGGACAATAAATAAAAGAAACACTATACACAAAAAACAAATTATTTTGTGAAATTTTATTTCTAAATTATATAAAGAAATGGAATAATACTGATCCCTATCTTACTCCATTGTGTTAAACTGCATATTCCATTATTGTGATCAATTACAGGATCTCGTATCATAAAATTGATCAATATGACAGGTTACAAATTTTGATAGATAAAATTGAGATTATTTCGACAAGATAAATATTTCAAGTCATAAATGGAGATTGTCTAATCAATCACAATATCAAGTGGAAATTTGAAATTGAAAACTGCTTTCCGGCATTTCCGCACAGTGCCTCTTGATACATTTTCCTGCCCTGTTGTGTCTCCTCTATCATATGTGATGACTCACACCGAAAAGGGGGACCTGGCGACGATCTGCAAACTGAGATAACAGGCTTTGAATTTGAGAAGTGGTACAATTTTCGTCTGGGGGTGAATTTGAGATTTTGTGATATTATGAATCTTCAAAGTTTTTAACCAAGCCGTTTTCTATAAAATTGCGAAAAAAGATGATTTTTGACAATTTCGTTTTTGCAATTTTGTGATCGGAAGAAAAAACATGTGCCTAATTTGCCATATTTTTGTAACTGAACTAAAGATATGTATCTTTACAATGTCTGTGTCAAATTTGATGATGATTGAGTGCACCTAAGTACCCGTTGCTAAGGACATTTTGTGTATAGTTGAATAGTAATCAATAAAATAATTGATGCTTTCACAAACCCAAACTTTAAAGCCTGATTTCTCCAATTGCTGTTTTTGAAAAGTGATCAACACGCTCTTACTAAAATAGCCATATCTTCACAACAGATTGTTGTATCGAAATCTTTGAGGTACCAAATTACTTGTGAAACTCTAAGCTTTTTCATGATGTCAAAAACTCAAATTTGATGTCAGAACCAAAGTCCCCCGTTTCATCACTTATTATTATTATTTAAACTTGTGTAGATTTCGGAATAGCAACAGTTTATTTAAGATGGAGTTATTTGCTTCAAATAATTATTCAGACTGACTATTAAAGAGTCTTTATTTTGGGCATAAAGAAATGGTGATGAGGAGGAGAAGGAGAAGTAGGAGGGGGAGGAGATTAAAAGATTGCGCGTCGATGGGCATCAATCTAATAAACCCATTTCTCAGTCACAAAATGCTCGTTACGTGCGTGTGATGTCGCAATGCTTTATATTGTTGGTTGGAAACGGTGTTGCGTACTTTCCAAGTCCTGTTCTTGTGGCACCTTGTTGATAGGCAGTAGCTACATTCAGATAATCATTGTCATGTCCAAAACATATTTGAAACTATTAATTCATGGTGCCATATCATTTTTTTGGAATCTGTTAAGTTAGATTTTTTGAGATCTTAGTCAATTACAGTCAATTATTCTAAAATTGTCCAACATGTTTCGTTAACTGAATTGTCAATTGATCACAATTTGTCAAGTGTAGCTTTAAGTAGCGCACTAATTACTCCAAAAGTACACAGACATTGCATCAATATTGGAGATTGATTTTGCTAAGTGATGCATTAATCACTGTGTCATTAATGGCGGTACACATCAAAGCGCTTGACATTATTACATTAATGAAGTTGTCATTATGCTACTGATGATTGGTATGAATAGAATATGTTGAAAATAGGCTGGATACAAAATATGTCCATTCATCTCTATACAGCCGTAAATGTAGCAAATTTCATTTTGTGCTACAGATGGCCCATGCCATTTAGGATGAAATTCCCCAAAATTGACTTTTGGTAGATTTGCAATCCTTATCAAAACACATGCGAAGATCCATTTCAAGAAAATGGTGGGAAATATGAAATATATCTGTACATTCTGAGGACAATTGGTAGATTTTAACGGATTCGCCGTTGGACAAGTTTTGAACTGTCAAGCTTTCGCCAGCAGTAGCTCTGACTTCTTCAGGGACAAATATTATTATAAAGACACGTGGGATGTCACTTCCCACTGATGACTCGCATGAGCCATTCACTGAAGGCTACCCCTTGCCAACAGTGTTAAAAGCAGATCACCTCTTTGAAATTGTGGTGGCTCTGAAAAAAGCCTTTCTGAAGACTGCCCCTTGCCAACAGATTCACACAAAAGTAGGTTGCCCCTAACCTCTAATGTGTTGTTCTATGAGATATATGTGGCTCTTAAAAGAGTCTTTCTGAAGGCTGCCCCTTGCCAACAGTTATTTGCACAAAAGTAGGTTGCCCCTATACCTCTAATGTGTGTTCAAATGATAGGCTGCCCCTTGCCTATTAAGTCTCCAACGAATAGATTGATACCTGATCGAGAAGTGACAATCAACAAAAATATAGGGTTTACTGATCTTTGAATGCATTTATCTCAGTTCCACCTTTTATTCCCTAGAGTCCTTTGACAGACCATAACTTCTGGAAATCTGGTGAAGTTTAATCCTTATAACATTGTCTTTACAAATATTTTAAAAAGTAAAATTGACAAGAGGCTGCATTTACGGCTGGTTTGAAATGAACGGTCACATATATGAATAGACTGCAATTGTATGAAAATGTATTGTAACATATACGCTTCATCTTTTAATTATAATATTGATGAAGTTATCATTATAACATGTTCAAAACCGCAGTTCAAAAATGATACAAAATTAATATCATGATATACTAATATATTGTATCAGAGCAATATTGCATGCATTTAATTAATGAAGTTATTATCATGCCACCGATGATTGGTATGATTAATTGAAAATTGATAGAAAATGATACAAAATAGGATTCATGCTTGTTATGAGAGCAAAGGATATATTAAATTGAAAGTGTATTTTGAAAATCAGTTTCAATTTGCAACAGTGTTTTTCTTAATTGACAACATTTTCTTGCAAGCACACGATTATGAACCATATTTGATATCCTTATTTTATTTGGATAGCTACGACAAGACAGAGATTTTGCATTTGAATTCACAGTTTATTCGGGATCCAAATATTTTCTCTACCATCAATGTTGGTGACTCGGAAGTGGATATTGTTTCAGAAGTCCGAAACCTCGGCGCTATGATGGACAAGCACATGACGCTCGAATCTCATGTAAATAAAGTGTGTCGTGCAGCATGCCTTGCAATCTCCAAAATCGGTCGGATCCGCAAATATATAGATCGCCCTACTGCGGAGCGTCTGATACATGCTTTTGTGACTTCAAGAATTGACGCCAACAACAGTCTGCTTTACGGTCTTCCTCAAACTATGATCTCCAAGCTCCAGCGAGTTCAAAATAGTGCCGTCCGTCTAGTGCTTGGCCTCTATGCAAAGAAACACGTCAGCATTACTGATCTTCACCGAAATGAGTTGCACTGGCTGCCTGTGAAAGACCGTATTGTCTTCAAAATTCTCATGATCACCTACAAATCGCTAAATGGTCTCGCTCCACCTTACATTAAAGAACTTCTCATTCCGTATAAACCAACTCCCTCACTTCGTTCATCATCGCAAGCTCTTCTTCAAGTTCCACGGACTGTGTCAACGGCAATGTACGGTGAGAGGGCTTTCTCAGTTTCAGCACCAAGGTTATGGAACGGACTACCTCAGCAAATCAGAAATGCCAGCTCACTTGCCACCTTCAAGAAACTGCTAAAAAATCACATTTTTAATAATCCAACTGTTTGATTTATTATTTGTTGCTTGTGAGATTCCGTTGCATGGATCTCCTCTTTTTTGTTGTGATTTGCTCTTATTTCTCACACATCTGGATCTCATACAGCCATTTTTGATGTTTGCATTTTGATAGTATTTCTATAATATTTGTGTGTATTTTAATATGAATTTTGTGTGCTGGTCACCTATTGTATATACATGTAATTGTTCATATTTTTAATAACGTAGTTTTAATATTTTTACTCTTGCTTGTATAATGGTTTTTATGTATTTGTAAAGCGCCTAGAGGCTCTTTTTAAAGAGTATTTCTGCGCTATACAAGCGCCTTTTTATTATTATTATTATTATTATTATTATCTACTTAGGACTTGGGATTTAAACAGAGTATTTGATAAGTTTAGTATTTTATCATTTGAACTTTTACGCATTTTGAGATTTTTTTACAAATGGTTGCATGCATATTCCTCCCAATTTAACCAATTATTTTTACTGTTATTTTTATACTTTTTTGTCGACAAATTGAACCTATTCTGCAATTAGTTATATAAAATATTCTTTTTCAATAAAGAACACCCAAATCTTAATAATAAACCTTCATAAAGTTCATTTTTAGGTAAAAGGTTTCATAAAGTGTTAAGAAACTACAGTGCACTTTTTCTAAAACCACTGCGCTTAAATACATTAAGGGTCGACCATTAAAAAAAAAAAAGAAAATGTCCAAAAATTCCATTAACCCTAACTTAATCTCGCTTTAGAAAATCATGAAAAGTCTAAATAGGTCACAGATGGGGGTTATACACTAAGACAGTTAAGAAATTTACTAGAGTTAATATTGTGTCACATAACCCTAACTGAAACAGATGTTAGGTTTAAAAAACATTTGTTTGCAATGATGATATGAAATCTGAAACTTTCCTTCAAATCCAACTATGAAATAAAGAATGGATGTAGGTCTCCGGAGTGATGTAGTAAATCAAATTGGAAGCAGAAGTAGATTTGTAACATGGCTGAGTGATGAAGTAAATGATTTGGAATGATCCGTGAGAAATCATGCAGTTTGCATTAACCTTTAGAAATGACCCAACAGACATATCTGATGTACTGTACTGTGGGAGTTGGGAGTTGTTTTGAGATATTCAGATGAAAGTCTGGTATATAGAGAGTAAGAAATTTATTTTTTATTGTTCTAAACCATGAAATAAGGGTGTAGATGTATCTGATTTTAAATCAAAATGGAAGCGGCAGAAGTAGATTAGTAACATGGCTGAGTGAAGAAGCAAATGGTTTGGAATGATCCGTAAGAAATCCTGCAGTTTACATTAGCCTTTAGTAATGACCCAACAGACATGTCTGATGTACTGGGAGTTGCAGAGTTGTTTTGAGATATTCAGATGAAAGTCTGGTATATAGAGAGTAAGAAATTCATTTTTGTCTCGCCTGAAAATTTTCAGGAAGAGACATAGCAATCCTAGTTATTTCTGTCCACCGTCCGAAGAAGAATGGTAACATGGCTGAGTGAAGAATTAAATGATTTGGAATGATCCTGAGAAATCCTGCAGTTTGCATTAACCTTTAGTAATGACCCAGCAGACATATCTGACGTACTGTACTAATGGGAGTTGGGAGTTGGTTCGAGATATTCAGAAGACAATCTCAGAGTAGAAAATGGGGAATTAAAGTTCAGAACTAATCTGTAGAACTTAGTGGAAAGGTGGGTGTATGTACACGCGGCCAAGAAGGGTTGCATTTTAACCTCCAAGGTTTACCAAAGGCCCCTCGAAAATTTGAAAAATGGTTTACATAACGGTTGCATTTTTCAAAAATGACCATTTTTTGACCAATTTTTCCTTTGGTTTACCTATCGGTTGCCAAATTGGGCTTTTAAAGTGCAATTTACATTGTAAAAATGTATTGAACGGTCTAAATAACGGTTGTTAAAGTCAAATTGGTTTACATATGGGTAGCATTTTCGTTTCCTCATGTTTACAAAACGGGTGTAGTCGAAAACTCCGGCCGCACGTCCGTACCCAACCGAAATCCAGGGTTTAGATCTATGTGATTGATCTCTAAACAAATTGTTCTCAACTAGTTGTTACAATGCGCCACAAAAATTCAAAATAGTAGGGTAAAGCGCCATATGCCTAATATACGGCAGATTTAACTCCCGTCATTTGAAGCTTTGATGTAGAACCAGCTGGTTGAGAGTTTCATCCCTGTTTTATCCTGTATTAATTGGGATAATGATGCACATCTGAGCATTCTCCCTTCTCCCAAATCCATTGGGGTATAATGCTCATCTGAATGTACTTATCCCATAAAGATTTGAAGTGGAAATGCAACTTGGATGTTTTGGATTTCAGACCAACCTTAGACATTTTAAAACATGACAAAGCTTTTAGACAAATTGAAAACAGGAGATGTAATATAGAAGAAATCGGAAGGAGTGATATAAAACCCAAGGCCAAGAGTGAAAAAGTTATGTGTTCCTTGTTCTCTCTTTCAAATTTTGTATTATTCATTGTAAAACAATGATTCATGCATGTTTGATTTCAAAATTGAGACATCTTATGTAGCCTAACTTTGTAATAAAAAGTATTTCAGATGAATCTAGGAGCGCCAGAGGACCTCAGTTATTAATATAAACTGAATGAAAAAGAAAGTCATTATTAAAAGAAGTATAATTCTTTCTTTTACACTTCAATGCAATAATATTGTTTTGAGACTATAATCTCTGTTACAAAATAGAAAATGTCAAGGTGATTAAAAGATATTTAAAAAGCCTTTTTTGTTTGTGACTCTGTAACATAATTGGCTACCTGAACCTTATTCTGAAAAAAAAAATTAGAGTGTCTCCCACATGTTTCATTTTTGTAAAATATTTTCAGACTATCTAAACTCAACATGGATGAGAAGGAAATTATTGGTAATTAATCTTAGGTCATATATCAGCGGAGTTGATTAACTCCATTTGAAGCTGGAAGCAGAATTCCCATCTGTTTCAAGATGGTTGATATTTTCAATCAAAACAATGAAATTTTAACTTATTTAGTGCTAATTATGTTACAGTTAAGAGAGGATTGTTCTAGTTATCTACCCAATTATAGTTGTGGAGCAAAGCTAAGAAATGCATTGTGTATTACATTCAGTGTTCAAAGGGGCCAAGTTAGCAGTTTTTGTCAAAATTTCACATGAGTTAGGCATTATCAACTTCTATGTTGTGCCAAGGTTCCCCTAGACAAAGTAGCTAATGTGCAAAATCTGTTTTTGTGATCAGTCCTCCCCTCACATATTATTGAACATGAAAAAGCACTCAATATAAATTGAAAACAGGGTATGCAACACTAGAAATTAGGCAGAAGATATACAGTGTGGCTGGATTGGTAATTATCAGTAATGAAACGTGAGTTTTACATTAGTGGAGTTATTAGCCTAGTTAAGAGTGTTGATGCAGTGTGCTTTTATATGTTTCATATGATTGGTTTTATACAGGTGAAAAAGTGTGAGGTTTTATTAGCAATGAGATCACATGAATTGCAGAAAAAAATTGTATATAGTTCTGAATAATATGATTTTGAAGTTGATACATTAATAATTATCATTATAACAATTATTGTTTTTTGACGGATTTAGCAACAGTTTTTTTGGCACATTGAATATTTATGCGCTATTTCATTTATTCAATTGAAGTTTAATTGAATAATAAAATAAGTTTAGTCTGTAAAAAACTGGTATAGAATATTGTATCTGAAGAAAAACTCTAAAATGGGCATTAGTGTTCAAGTTATCTGTTAAAGCGATACTATAAGATTTTGATCAGAAATAGTTTTGAGTACTAACAGCCTAAAATGAAGGAATGCAACTATCGAAAACCTTTTTCAAGTATATTTTTTATGCCACATAAAAATGGATGAAACACACATGCGTACATTCCTATACTAATACACATGGAATTAAACTCGGTATCCCAAATTTAAGTCAACAAATGGCTGTAATAGAAAAGTTAGCATATTTAAGCAAAATCGTTTGGAGGGTATTAATATCTACCAAAAATAAACCCAATAAGCTAATAAAATCAAAAGTCATGGGCAAAAGGGGCGCTTCATTTTTAACACTTTATAGTATTGCTTTAAATATCATCCATTAAAGCTAAAGCACAAAATCTGTTTTGTTTGGAGTCCTTATTTCTCATTATTGAACATTGGAAAAGCACTTGAAATACAATTGAAAATGAGAGAGCTGGAAATTAGGCACATGATATGTAGCTAGGCATTCTAAACCCTTTTTAACTCACAAGTTCTGATAAAAGATTGAAAAAAACCCAAGGCATTCTAAAGCTTTTTCTTAAAAGAGTCGTAAAATTGTGGAAAAAAGAGAGGAGGTGTTTTACTTTGCTATAAAGACATTCATTAGCTGTTTGCAATTCATCATTTGAAGTCTCACATGAATTAACAAGCATTATCAAGTTTCTTATGAGCTTATTTATATTGTAGTAATGGGAAGCTTAAGAATGATTATATGTACTATGTTGTGGAAAATCTTTCTCCTCGAGACAAAAGCAAAAACACAAAATCTGTTTTTGTTTTTAATCCTATCCTCACATATTATTGAACATGAAAAAGCACTCAAAATAAATTGAAAACAGGGTATGCAACACTGGAAATTAGGCAGAAGATATACAGTATGGCTGCATGGGTAATTATCAGTAATGAAACGTGAGTTTTACATTAGTGGAGTTATTAGCCTAGTTAAGAGTGTTGATGCAGCATGCAAGAATGTGTTTCACATGGTTAAATATTGTGTGGGTGAAGGGTTAAAGCTCGGGGTTATAGAGTTTCAGCTATGACATAGAGTTACTTTTTTTCTATACTCTTTGTAATGGTTGTAGTTTTTGACATTTTAAACCTGATTTAGACACAATTCCATGTGTCGTATATAATTTTTCACTTAAATTTTGCCAGATTTACACCTTAAAAAAGTAAAACTTGCTTGCAAATTGAAAGTTTTTCATTCACAGTATTTCCAATTTGTTTTGATTCCATATATTTTGTAGAAGTGCTTGTTGGGAGTGAAATTTCACAATTGGGAGCTTGCAATGCATCACAATGCCATCAAGTGTCTAGACTCTGTAGTGTCAGTAAGCTTAAGGGATTTATACGCTTTGTATAAAGAAAAATAACACATGAAATCCAATGGATTGGCCTGTGGCTTGTACAAGTGTTGCGTTTCAAATGTCATAGTGTCACTGGAAAATAGAAAATTATTACATGAGACTACTCTAGGCTTGTGGGATTTATTTATTCTCTTGAATAATTTTTATTTATGGTAAAAACCCTGGTCGATCCCAATAGTATACTTGCATTAACTTAAAGAGGTGCCTTTAGAGTGTTAAACAGAGAATATAGTGAAACGATTCATGATTTTAGATGCAGGAGGAAACTGAACTGCACCAAAAAAAAAAAATGCAAAAATCGCTTTGATTTGGCCTTTACCTTGAACCCAAACTAACTGGAAGAGTCACTGAGGGTAATAATGGTGTTGGTTTGGTTTGAGCCAGGTTGCTTCAAGGGAATGACCTAAATTGACCTTGGATGACCTTAAGTGACCCTGGTTGACCTTATACCTATAAATTCTAAAATCATTTTTCCTCCAAATTACCTTTGACCTTGGATGACTTTCATCTGACCCCACCAAGACACGCTTTAGGGTAGCAGTTGTCCATGGTACATGTTTCATCCAGGTAGGATCAAGGGTAGGATCAAAAGGCTCTAATCAACACAAATTTTATGTTATGTCCTCTCTAAAATGGCTTCTCATTCGCTGATTCAGGACTATTTTTAATGAAAAAATACAAGTCCATGAAAGTTTGAAGTGTCATAACTTTGCAATGCAAGTGAATTTGATTTTTTCCTTTGAACAGTATCTTAGTCAACCAAAAGGGAACCTGTAAACAAAATTTCAGCAAAATCCATGAAGTTTGGCAAAATGGCGTCACACGAGGGCAGTGTTTAAATGAAGCTTTTTTGGTTAATTACATTAATATTAAAAGCGTAAGTTCACTTTTAACTCTTGAAACAAATTAAACATGACAATATCTTTCTACTGATACCAAATTTAACACATAAAACCAATAAATAAAACTGTATACCTCACTTTTAAAAACAGTTTTGGTTTTCCTATACTTTGCCATACAAACTCAAATTTGCCCCCCCTGTAAAATGAGCTGTGTGTGTTTTAAGTGTGGTCACCCTCTCAGGGGATGTTCTTGAGGGGTTCAGGTATTCAAAAAACACTATCACACAAAAATAGCAAAAAACTGATTTTTTTCACCCAAAGTGTCCGATTGCTCCCTGGTTATATTACATGTGGTGTCCCCCAGGGATCTATTTTGGGACCATTACTTTTTATATTGTATGTAAATGATATAACAAACACATCATCTATTCTAGACTTCATACTGTTTGCTGATGACACCACTATTCTTTACTCAAACAAGGATATCAAAAATAACATAAATATTGTAAACAAAGAGCTAATTGAAGTTAATAATTGGTTTAAAGCAAACAAATTATCTGTTAATGCCACAAAAACAAATTATATGATCATGGGAACGTCTCACATGACTTCATCTAAATCCCAGGACAATATAACCGTCACTTTAAATGACACTGACTTAGAAAGAGTTAAAACAACTAAATTTCTGGGTGTTTTGATTGATGAATGTCTTACATGGAAATATCATATCGACTGCATTTCAAAAACTATATCCAGGAATATTGGTGTCATGAACAAACTAAAGTATTCCATTCCAACTCGTATTCTCCATACCCTTTACTGCTCACTAGTATCACCATATCTTAACTATGCAATCCTTATATGGGGGAATACTTGTAAATCCTACCTTGATAAACTCATAAAATTGCAAAAATGGGCAATAAGAACGGTTGCTGGTAGTCACTACCGAAGCCATGCGGCTCCACTTTTTGCAAAACATAATATTTTAACAGTAACAGATACGTATACTCTTGAGCTTGGGGTATTCATGTTTAAATTCCATATTGGTGAGTTACCTTTAGTTTTTAATGAATATTTCAATAGGCGTTCTGACGTACATACTTATCAAACAAGACATGCTAATGATCTTAATATCACTTTCAACAAAAAATCATTTACTGATAAAGCTATTCGTACAAGTGGTCCTCTCCTTTGGAATTCATTATCATGTGAAACAAAGAAATGCAATAATGTGAAACAGTTTCGAAATCAACTTAAGCAAAATATTATTCTTAATTATAAATAAGTTTTTGAGCATATCCCTGTTTTGTCTTGTTTGGTAGTTGTGTCGTTGGATTTTTTTTTTTTAAATATATTTATTAAACCAATTATTGTAACATTTTGTTGTATTCTATATAGGGATGGACATTCAACAGGCCTCATTGGCCTTCTGGTCCTTTCCTCCATAAGTTTGTTTTGTTTTGTTTTTTATATTATTTTGATGCTGTTTTTGTGAATGTTTATGTTATGGAAATAAAAGAATCTGAATCTGAAAAAAGGTGTGTGTTCCGATCACTTTCACTCACATAATCAAATTTGAGATTTTGATACCATATGAAAGCACATATTTTTCTCATAAGTTGTGTAAATTTTCATTCCAATTATTATGTTTCGTTGAAGAGATATGGTCAATTTAGTGCTGAATTACTGCAATATTTAAGTTGTTAACAAGAATAAATATCCGATAGATTTCTAAGGGTTACTCTTAGACACAATTTTGCCCGTAGCATTAATTGTGTTCAATGTATACAAAAGAAACTTTACAATTGCTTTATGTAGGTGATGACCCTTCATTTAAACATGGAAAAAGTAAATGTTAAATTTGTAACAAGATCGGAATACCTACCTCTAAGTTTTGTCAGTTTTGTACACTTCTTCAGAAATGCGATGATCCCACTCCAACCTTATTTAAGGATTTAGGTATGTTTTATGTAGAAGAAGGTATAGACGAATCCGACCGCGCATGTTGATTTGTCTCAACCGTGTGTGGCACTGTTGCGTCCGCCATTGAGGGGGGCCATCGGGGGCCCCTTTTGTATACCTTATGCGTTGTATATGCGGATCGGTAATAATTTTCATGGCGTTTCTTGGAGTTTTCGGTTGTATTTTTTAAAAATAGGCCTATATATAGGATAGTAAATTCACTTGCATTAAAAAGGAAAGCTTTAGCGAAAAATAAATGTTCAATGTCGTGATACTCGTGGAAAGAACTTGAACTTACTAAAAGCCAATGATGATAGCGGAAGTTGCGCAAATTCAACACTTGTAAAGCTGAAGCCGTCAGATTTTTGTTATTCTTTTTGCACCTTCTTGAAAAAAATGGGATATGCTTACTTTGAAAATGTTATCAAAAAGACAAAAGATAATGTTTCTAGCTAAAAACTCCGTTAATATAGACAGATGATTCGAACTTCCAGAAAAACACTAACGCATGCGTATGACTATAGGCCTACTACCATAATAATTGTTTCCGATTTTATTATTTTGTTATTTTTTAAAAGATTGAAAAGAAAAACATGCTTTAGGCCTAGAGGTATGTGATGTTCTGAAACTAGTCAAACACATTTTCTCAAGTTGCGAGACAGTAGGCCTAAGTCTAATAGGCCGACACTGTTCAGTAGCAATATTAAGGATAAGTTTCCAAAATCATGTTGAAGTGTGTTTCCGGGGTGCTTACATATAGTTGCCCTAAAAAGTTTATTGTTCACGGGATCTCAAACATTAAACTTACCCTATAGTCACTGGTTTGCGTTTAGTATTTAATATACCATCTTCATATCGGATATTAGTTTCAGTAACAAAACAAAAACATATAAAAAAAACAGTTCACATGTCCGATTATGAATTGCACGCGCGTGAATATCCAACAAAGCTGCCGCGCGTGAATAACAAACGCGTGCTTTTAGAACAGCGTTCTTACAAGGCACGTCAAATTGCGTATTTTAGAAACCACATAATTCAGCAGTAATTTCATTCAGTAAAAAGAGAAGTTCGATTTTAAGATGGACATAGAATGTCCCAGGATATGCCTAAAAGACTGACATTTCTGTCAATGTATTGACTATGGTGACAACTACTAAATTGGCCCCCCGTAATGGCGGCGACACAAGAGGGCGGTCTTTCGAGAGTGCTTTGTCGGATTTGTCTATAATGAAATTTTATTGGTTTTATTACATTATTTAAACAAAATGACTTTGTATTATAAAAATGTAATGAATATCCATTAAAATTGCTAACCATGTCTCTCTTTTGTTGTTTCCTTTACATGTGCTAATATGACTGATGTGGGATCTTTTTCTCATAAAACAGGTGAGTAATAAAGTTCTTGATTTTATTACCATTGCCACATGAATAACAAATGTGACCATCCACCACTAACCTCCACTAAAGCTGCTGTACAGAATACGTCTTATTACAACAAAATTGTGATTTTTGCAGATATGAATAGTTCATGCCTTTCATAAACTCCTCGCAAAATATCAACTTAAATGTGTAGCTTAACACTTAAGTGACCAAGGGGGGGGGGGTCCTAGACCTAGGGGCCCTACAACAGGTTTTCGCGCATAGTGTGAAAACGCGAAAACATTTTACAACATCGCCACTCCTTGTAATTGTAAAACTTATCGCATTGGGTCCCTCAGTGGCAAAAAATTCAAATAGAACCAGTCGTTTTTGTCTACATGTATAGCATAAAGTGATTTTTCAAGGGCACTGTTCAAATTTGTTTTGCCCATAAAATCAAAACCGAATAACTTGTTTCTAATTTTATTTTGGCAATATAATTGCACTTGCATTGTGCAAATTTGAGCAAACTTTCATGTGAAAATTCCTTCGGGAACACGGTTTTTAAAATTTTGGCTGGAAAATTGTTGACGCAACACAAAATATGTTTTTTTGGCCGCCATTTTGAAGCGTTTCATTTGATTTTCATTTGATTTCCTGTATTTTGGTCCTTTTTACTTGCTTTATCATTGACCAGACTTTCAACATAAAATTCATACCGGAAGGGTGGTTTTGGGCACCAACAGGTGGGAAATACCTTGGTCACTGTGTTAAGATGTGTTCTTTTCGAGTCTATACTAAACTTAATTTGACAAGGGATCAATGTTACTGGAGGTTTGTACAGTCGGGAGGCAGCTTCACGTATGACCTTTGGCCTTAAACATTTGTCACGTGATCGGGCGTCAAAATACGGGCCGATTTTTAGCTTACTTGACACCG